>JAPTHA010000013.1:13730497-13743787 GCA_029814585.1 Gymnapogon annona
GGCCAGGGGGCTAACTGCGGCCCGCCAATACTTCCATTCTGGCAAAAATGACATCTTAGATCAGAAGTTGGGAACCTTTTTGTCTGAAAGAGCCATGAAAGTCAAATATTTTAAAACATTTTTCTGTGAGAGCCATATAATATTTATTTAAACACTGAATACAATTAAATTATCGCATTCTCAAGTAAGACCAAGAATTTATCATAATAACTCTCTTAATGCATTCTTCTTTTTACATTATTTTATTCGTATCTTTCATTAGACAATATTACAGTTCCATTCATACACCACAAAACAACATTCACAACGCACAATATTTCTTTAATGAACTCGATGAAAGACTTGAATAACTTGTCTCGTTGATCATTTCAACTTATCTGCGAGCCAGATGCAGTCATCAAAAGAGCCACATCTGGATCCCGAGCCATAGGTTCCTGACTCCTGCCTTAGATACTTAAAAAAATGTATAGTTCAGGTTCCACATACAGACTGGGACAAACATTCTCATAATAATCTATAAATGCTCACTACAAATTTTTCTCTGTGGAAATGTACAATTTTCATGTCATTTTCCTGTATTTATACTAAAACAAACTATCGTTTCACAAAAACAACATAAATAACCACAACAAATATAAACAACCTGAAATGTCTCAAGAGAAGTCTGTGTAATTTGAACAATATTTTTCCTGTTCTTAAATTTTGTGTATTTATACATCGACTGTGATCTGTCAGCTGTAATTTTACACGTACAAATGATAAACTGACGAATACTATTATTAAAATTACACTTATTTTTCTTAAGACTGTTGAGGTTGTTAATGTTATTGATTGTTTTAAAGGACAGTTTTGTAGTTGTAAACATTTTCATCATATGAGGACAGTTTGGAGTTGACATTATTGATATGGAATTCTGTTATTGTTGGACTGGTCCGGCCCACGTCAGACCTAATGTGGCTGAATTTGGCCCCTGGACCGAAATGCAGTTGACACCCTTATTGTAAATAAAAAAAGAGAAAAAAAGAATATTGTTGTTGATCCGGATCCGGATCCGCCCCGTGAACGCGTCACAGCACCGACAAGATGGCCGAGGGAACGGAACGAAAGTGAGGGAGGAAACAAAAACAGAGGCGAGCTGTCCTTCCCGCGGATGTCAGACTCGGAGAGATACGGAGGACAAGTCAGTACCGATACACAAACGGGCCAAAATCGTTTTGCGGAGGCTCGTTTCCGTGGGTGACATTTACGGTATGCGGGATAATCGCGCCCCCGAGCCAGACCGCTGACGGAACGTTTGTTGGGTCGTCAATGTTGGCTAGCTAGCGAGCTAACCATGTTAGCTAGCTGACAACACTCTTGGCGAGATTAAAAAAACAAAACGCTTTCAGCGAGTGACACTAAGGCAAAGCGAGAAATATAAAGCCGCCGCCACTTCTTCGTGTCTTAGAACTGCAAGCGGTCGCAGCGGCGTAACTTTCCCGAGTGGGGAACTGAAATTCACGCCTCGGGTTAGCGTAATGGAGAGTTGGTTAGCAAGCTAACATTGCGGATTTCTCTTGGAGTTAGCATTAGCAGACGGCTGTTAGCTTGCTCCGCTGTTTTGGGTTCACCCCGGGTGGTTCCGGTACACCGGGGCTGTGATCGCTGGTATGAGAGGGACGCGTTTTTTGTCGGCGTGAGAAAGTACTCCCCGGGACGTCAGAGCTGGATGATCGAGGTGTACCGGATTGCTCATTAACGGACAGCTGAACTCTAAAACAGAGAAGTCGAGCCGAGGAGGTCTTCACCCCTTGCGGTGTTACACAACAAGCACATCTTGGCAGCATCACCATGGCCCACTCTCCCGTCCAGGGAAACCTACCGGGGATGCAGGTACGAGTGTATTTATAATAATGATGATGATGATAATAATAATAACTTTATTTGTACAACACTTTTCATACAAGAATTGTAGCCCAAAGTGCTTTACATCAATGTCTCTTTCTTCATCTTGTTGCAATCTGTCTTCTTTTCTTTATTTACATTTATACTGTGTGTTCTTTTTCTTTATTTATATTTTGATAGTGTTAGGATTTGATCGAGTGTCTTGTGTGTGCTGCTGTAACCTGCAATTTCCCCCGTGTAGGACTAATAGAGGTATATCTAATCTAATCAGTCAAAAAGATTATATGTAGATTATATAATAAGATTTCACACAAATTATGAATGTACAAGAAATAAAATGAAATTTCAACAGAATTGCATAAACAGGTGAAAGAGTACAGAAATGAAGAGTACAATTATGCAAGAAATAAAATGAGATTTACATAAAATAGGTGAACGAGATGCAATAACAGGTACATGCATACACGAAATGATAAAGTTTTAAGAGAATGGCATAAAGACAGTGCGCATGGTGTTTTTTTTATCTATCTCCATTCAGACAACAATAAAAACCAATTTTTTAAAATTTGATTTTAAATATATTCAGTGAGCTGGCTTCTCTGATGTCCTTTGGGATCGAATTCCATAGTTTTGGTGAGATGTTCCAGAGTTTTTTCTTTGTTTGTTGTTTTTTTTTTCTCCCACATTAAAGTTTCACCTGGAACAAATGGATACCACGAGTCCCCACCATGACAGGTTTATGTACTAACAACGATGCCAACACATAACATCAAAACATGCTCTACTCGAAACGTGAGTCTGGAAAGTAAATTTAACTAAATATATGTAAATGTTAATGGAAATGGAAATATACCTGATGACTGTTGAATGTTTCTTTAGTCAACCCCAATATGCATACGTACATGGCTGAAACAGACGCTTTAGAGTAGGAGTGTCAAACTCAGTTTAGTTCAGGGGTCACATAAAGCGCAATATAGTCTCAAGTGAGCCAGACCAGTTAAAGAACCAAAACCAAATGGTGAATGGATTGCATTTATATAGCGCTTTTCTACACATCATATGTGCCCAAATGGCTTTACATTAGCCTCACATTCAGCCATTCACACACTCGGTCAGAGCCAGGATTCAAACTGCCAACCCTTCGGCCATTGTACAACCCACTCTCCCAACTGAGCTACAGCCGCCCAACCAGAAAAATGATGTATAAATAATAAAAAGAAAAAAAATAAATGAAATATTTGTCTTCATTTTATAGGGCACAAATGTAAAAGTGCACTTTTAAAATTATTGTGCTTCAGTTTATTATTTACACATGTATATTACAATTTTACAGACCACACCGGATCTACAAATATTCAAAACACTTAGTAACAGGTAGAATATTGTTCAAATTACACTTTTGATACCAGTTTATTAATTCCACCAGAGAGAAATTGCAAATACTTTCATGCAATTCTACTTCCTGAACACCAAAATAAAGAGGGAACTTTGTAATTGTCATTGTTATAGATTATTGTGTTATTATATTGCTTGTCTGATCCACTTGGGATATTTTTAGTGCAATTTTTGCATTTAACAAATTCATCTCACTGGCCGGATCGGACACTTTGGCGGGCCGGTTTTGGTCCCCGGGTCGTATATTTGACATCCCTGCTTTAGACTCTAAAGTGTCAAACTCATTTCATTTCAGGGGACACGTAAAGTTCAGGTAAATTTTAAATTGAAGTGGGGGCCGATCAGTAAAATAATAACATATTATGTATATATAATATACAATGCCAACTCCAAACTTTTCTCTATGTTTTCTGTTTAGAACTTTATTTGTATATGCACATGGACATTATAGTATATAGCATAGTCATCAAAAAGTGACATTACATGATTAAAATGTTTCTATTTCCATGTTTCTTAAAACTGCCCTTCAAAACTGTGGCTCAGTTGGCAGAGCGAGTTGTCCAATTGGCCGAAGGGTCGGCGGTTCGAATCCCGGCTCTGACTGCCCACATGTCGAAGTGTCTTTGAGCAAGACACTCAACCCTAAAATTGCTCTCAGTGGACCCTGGCAGTGCCTTGCATGGCAGCAGCTGCCCACCACTGGTATAGGCATAATTTCGTTGTACAGCATGTGCAATTACAGTTAAAGGATATTTTATTCTATTCTTAAAGCAAAGTGAATAATGACAAACTAAAAAGATAAGTATGATTTTATCATTGACGCTTGTACATTATAACTGACAGATAATATTTTGCAACAGGCAGAATATTATTATAATTCAAATTCATTTCAGGTTGTTCATATTTTTTGACATTCACTTTTTTTTTGCAAAATTATACTTTGTTTTACTGTACATAATGATTGCATTTGGAGTTGTGACTACTTATAGGTTATTACGGTATGTATTTTACAGGTCTGACCCACCTGAGATTGAATCGGTCAGAATGTGGAACCTGAATTAATATTATTGTTAATATCGCGAGTGTAATTTTATTTTATTGTACAGATTCATCCTGAGGACCAGACCAGACCCTTTGGCGGGCTGGATTTGGCCCCCGGGCCACATGTTTGACACCTGTGCTTTAGTGAAATGCTACTTAAATTAAATGGCATGACAACAGATAGGTTACTATTAAAACAGCCCTGGGCTTTAGTTTTGTTTGTGCTTTTATGTGGGAAAGGTTGATTTACACTCCAGGTTACAAGGAGTCAAAGTCCACAATGTTAAATGGCAGTCAGGTGACTATGATAATATAATCCTTCATCTAACCATTCTTTTGACAACAGTTGGTAAGGCACCGGGCTGGTGCATGGGGGACCCGGGTTTGGTTCCCCGGATGAGCATCCTGTGTGGGTCGTTGGGCAAGACCTTTCACGCTGCTGCCTACTGTAGGGGGCGTGTGTCTCATTGTGCCGGTCCCCAAGCCCAGATAAATACAAGGGTTGTGTCAGGAAGGGCATCCGACGTAAAAACTCCTTCCAAATCAAATATGGGAATTGGATTTGCTGTGGCGACCCTGGAAGGGAAAAGCTGAAAGGACTCCTCATCTTTTGACAACAGCAGTTTACTCCTTTATCACACCCCTTACAGTTTGTCTATCAATTAAAATCCCCAAATTTGTAATTGAATTTCACCTGAGATATGCATGCCACATAAGATAGATAGATAGGACTTTATTATAACGTAAGGCATTATTATGATATTTCGGTAAAGATTCACACGTACACACACAGAGCCTTGTCTATGTCTGCTAGTCGAGTAGTTAATTAGACTTAGACTTCCTTTATTGTCACTACACTGACACACAGTGGATCTGGTAACGGAGTGTCGTTCAATGGCAACTGACAACACAGTATAAATGTGGAAAAATACAAAAGTGCAAAATTACTATAAGTGTCAAAAGCCATGACTGGCTGCAGTGCAAGGTGACAACACATACAGTCAATATAAATAAGGAAATAAATAAGATGGGCAGTGCGATGTTGCACATCAATGTAAACAGTACTACAAACAGTGTAAATGTTGCACATAAATGTTGATGATAAACAAATAATTGTTCCTAATGTAAACCGCCTCATGCACCAGATTTGATTCCTTGTGCAAGCTTGTTAATAGAGTTCCCTTCTCTGAACTAAAGGGGCGCAGAACATGGGGGACGTCGCCTCAGAGGCATATAAACTGCTGGTCTTTTTGGTACTGGCGGAAGCTTCAGTTGATTTAAAACAAGTTGTAAGGAAGTTCCTAATATTAATTCAAAAGTAGTATTCATTCAAAGGTAGCGGTGCTTCCTAATTAAACTACAGAGACACTTGAAATTATAGTTCTGGTGTGTTTTGCAGTTTGTGGAGCAGTGTTGTTCAAATATAACGGCTTTGTTGGTTATAACGGCAGCAACCTTCAGATTCAAGGCTACATTTTGTCCAGAGGCTTTTGTTACTCTTGGAATCTCTGTTCCTAAACAAAGCATCTCACATTTTCATAAATGATAACTCGCCATTTTAGCATTTCTTCATGTGTTCTGCAGTACACTGTCTATTAATGGGATCATTAAATTTTTTTTTTCTATTCTGTAAGGATTACCTATTGTGTAAGGCGGCTGTTTAATTTTTAGGTATCTCCAAGCAGATGTTTTAAACCTTTTACTCCTCTGAGGAGGTCATAAGTGCATGTTGTGTTTGTCAGTGCCTGCTCGTGTGTTTCCCACATAACAGCTTCTAGAGAGTTCAGTCATTTGGATTTGCTTGACTCTTGTGTACACTTTACTTGCTCAATCCAACATCCAAATCACAGAAAATAAGGAAAGAGGACACGGCAGACAACATTCTTTGTATTTGCAGCAGATTCAGTATGTTTCTGAATGTGACAAAAATGCATTTTCGGTATGTTTCTGTTGTTTAAATGTTCTAAATCTGCCTGTTATCTAGTTGTAGAAACCTTTTCCTTTCACTGTGTGTATTGTATCTCTTTCACAAATGCAAGATGTTGCAATGAGTGCAATAATATAATGTAATATAATGTTTTTTCCCCCCTCCTCCCTTTCCCAAAGAATGCCAAAGTGGACCCGGAGGAGTTGTTCACCAAGCTGGAGCGGATTGGCAAGGGTTCGTTTGGTGAGGTGTTCAAAGGCATTGACAATCGGACGCAGAAGGTTGTGGCTATTAAGATCATAGACCTGGAGGAGGCGGAGGATGAGATTGAAGACATTCAGCAGGAGATCACAGTGCTGAGCCAGTGCGACAGCCCATTTGTCACGAAGTACTACGGTTCCTACTTAAAGGTGCGACGGATATTGTGCATTTGTACTTTTGTTTTTTTTCCATCAGTGTCCCCCAACTTTCAAGGTAACACATAGGAAGATACTTGAAATAATCCAAAATTAAGATGAGATGAATTCAGTTCCGCACCAAAGCCATATTGGTGTCATCATGACCTCTTTAGAAATGCATCAGGCTTCTGACACATTCCAGTAAATATTACTGCAGTATACTGGACTGATTACAAGTGGTCCTCAGGTTACGTCAAGAGTTCCGTTCCTATGTCGGTGATGTAACCCGAATTTCGCTGTAAGTTGAAATTAACCCTTTAATACCCTATAAATACCCCCTAAATGTCTAAATAAACATCCAAATACTGTACACGTTTTATACTTATTAATTCAATAAAATTAAAATAAAAAATAAGATGCTGTACTGTACTTGCTGTCACTGTAGGAGAAGAAGGAGGGGAGGCTGTGAGAGCAGGTGCAGGATCTTCTGTAGACGTTGAAGGGACGGGTTCTACTCTGGAGATGTTCGTCTGGAAGGAAATCTTCCTCTTTTCCTCCCAGATCTCACGGTAGATTCAGCCCCTATGAATTTGACAGTGATCAGGACAGTGTACACTGTCCTGATCACTGTAGAATTCTGAGGGGCTGAATCCCTCACATGGTCTAAAATACGGACTTTGTCCTTAATAATGGTCGACGTGGTCGTCCGACTGAAGCCTGAGCCTTTACCAGTGTTCATCGGTGTCTCGCCTTTCTCCGATCTTTTTATGATGTCCAGCTTCGTTTCCATCGTAATGGCCTTCCTCTTGGCTGGACAAGCATCGCTAGGAGATCCTGCTTTCTTTTTTGGTGCCATGATGTGAAAAAGGAGGGTGACAAAGCCGAGTATACTGAAATAATTATGGAGCACAAACACAGACGCTGTACACACTACGCTACAACAATAATGGGGCTGGAGCCAAAATAGCGGACGGGACTCGGGCCCCGTAAAATACAACTTGGCTGCCGTAAAGTATGACTCGGGCGCGTAAAGGCGAAATGACGTAGGTCGAGTACGCCGTAACCCGGGGACCACCTGTATATAAAAGTATTAGTCCAATATGATGTGGCCCATTTCATATCCAGGTGGTGAGGCATATGCAGTATGTGGAAATCTTCAGATATGCACACATCACCAAATCAGCTTTATTATTTTACAGCTTCCTCATTTGCTTATTGTAATATGTTACATGTGAATGTGTTCTTCCAGTCAAAACCTACCATATAACCTAGCATAGATTATAAAGTGATGTTAGCATTACTGTGGTTATAGGGTATAATTCCAGCTGTACAGGTCTATCTACAATACACCAAAGTTCAAAGCAATCCCTTCTGCTTTTTGCTGGCAGCTCATTGTCTTTCTGTCTCCACTGTTACAGGACACAAAGTTATGGATCATTATGGAGTATTTAGGTGGAGGCTCAGCATTAGATTTGGTAAGTCACTCTGCTGCATTCTCCTGATGGAAAGTAGATAACACTTATCTGCTAGAATACGCTGTCCATTTTTTTCACAGATGCCGTAGATTCAAATTGACTTGAACTGTAATGGGTTTTGTTATTTTACTCAAATATGAACCTTGTGAATATGAGTTCTTTTGTTTTTTTTTAAAGAAAGACGTGCGGAGTCTGGTAGCAGTGAGCTCTGCCTCACTTTGGGTTATGTAATCGCAAACTTTGCTGGCACCCCATGCAGTCTGAGTGTGTCGGTGCCTCTCCAAATATCACCAACAAATTACTTTCAAAAACGTTTTATTTTACCCTCTGATGTTTCATAGACTTGATAATGTATTTAAAAAAAGTAAAAGTATGTGTGTTGTTTAGTAGCAGATCCGTCACAAAACTGCACGAAAAAGGCTTTCTGTGAGACAGCCAGTATTCCTTCTTCATGACAGACGGCACTGTTGAACCCACTGGTTACTTTTGCTAATGGATGTGTCAAGTGCAGCGAGGAATTCATTTTACCCTCTTCTTCCTCATGTCTGGATCATTTTTGTTCTCACGTTGCTCTAATATCTAAATGGAAGAGTTTATATGTAGAGTATACAGTATATCCAACATGAAGCTCACAGCACGCCATTCATACATACTGTACATGTATGTGTAAGTATATATGTGCACATATATTTTAAATCTGTATATAATATCTTATTCTTATTATATCTGAAATTTCCCAGATTGGGACAAATAAAGGTGTATCTAATATTTATATGTTTGTGTATATGCATACATTTGGGGTGTAACGCATAACCAATTTGACTTGGAAAAATGAGTTTTGATGTAGAGGATGTGGGTGCACCATGTACACTCTGGGTGTCTGCAGGCCCTTAAAAAGTCTTAAATTTGTTTGTGCAAAATTGAGGCCTTAATTGTCCTTAAACATGACAATTAATCCTTAAATCCACCTTTCAAAGGTCTTAAAAATGCTATAAACAAAATTGCAATATTTTTTTTAAGTTGTACAGTGACATCTTTGTAAAGAATCTGGCACATTTGTAATTACTGCTCTGCATTTTAGCCACGGAAGAAGTTGCCTGCATTCTGCCTGCAGAGTTGTGATCTTGATGCTTGTTATTTTTCAGTACTTTCAGTTCCATTAAATATATGGACAAAACTATTAGCAATGCGGTCACACTTTTTGCTATCTCGCAGATTAAAGTGGCATTAAAAAGGTCTTAAAAAGTCTTAAATTTAACTTCCTTAAACCTGCACGTACCCTGTACACTGACCCCTGAATCGAACCAGTCCGATGGCGACCTTAAAAAACAATTTAATGTGGTTGATGTGATGCAGCTGCTGAAAGGTCCCTCACACTCTTTCCTGTGCAGCCACACTGTCGTGGTTGAAAGAGACCCTCTCTGAGCTCTGTCGGAGGGGGGGGGGGGTCGCAGACCCAGACTAGTTCAGCAACTTCCTGCTTAAATGTCACATGACTGACTAACCTAGCATAATTTGACTGACTGACTGTAGGATCAACTTGTGAGAGACTCACTGGTTCATCCTTGGTTTCCACAATATATAATCTTAATAGTATACCTCCAATTTTTGGCTTCAGAATTTGGCCTGTTGAATTCAAGTAACTTGATTCCTGTTAGTTGATTTTTTTTTTTTTAAAGTGTGAATTTTGTGCTGAGTTTATGAACATAACTGATGACGAGTTCTTTCGGCTTTTTCCCTTCGGGGGTTGCCACAGCGAATCCAATTCGCATATTTGATTTGGCAAGAAGATGTGAGAGGGATGGACAGAGACAAAATATTCAGATGCTTAATTTTCAGTTTGATGAATGATTTACTTCTTAGGTCTCTTGGTTGTTTCTTTGACATTAATTAGTACTTGCAGCTGTGGCTCCAAAGCATAGTTTACCACCACCACAATGAATATGAGGGTGAATGAATAATGGTCATTAATGTACCCACTTTGAGTATGTACTAATAGAAAAACAATATATAATTCTAATTCATTATTATTATTAAGTCTTTGTATGCCTGTGACGTCTATAGTCGTCACCACAAATTTTTTCACAGTACGCCCTGACATCTATAGATGTCAATAACTGTTTACAGTGGGGATACGACCTGGTGCAACTTTTAAGCTGTAATTTGTAGTCCCAATATGTAGGGGGCAGTACTGATCCCTTTTGTATTTTGGTCTGCCGATCAGAGACGAAGAAGGAAGTGCTCATACAGAGGGTGTAAACAGTGTTTATGTAGTAGCGAGTAGTGGTGAGCAAAGAGAGATGGCGAGAAAAGCGAGTACATTTCAGTGGTAGACACTGGATCAGTACGTTCGGAGCCATCGGAGTGATGCCGATTGACACATCACATCTGGTGTGTGTGTGCAGCGGTCTCTGTGCGTCAGCCTGAAGCAGGCGACACGGCCGGTGTTTATATTTATAAATACACCGAGGTGCACACACTGACGTATATATACGGCGTGTACATATATATAAATATACACCGGCGTATATATAAATATACAGGTATATATAGATATGTATCGTGTGTATGCGTATATGTGTATATACACAGATATATGATGTGGTCTTTACACTGCAGTCATGCACTCATGGCTTTGAAAACTTTTGCACTTTTGTGTTTTTGTATTTATGCCGTGTCTTTTCAGTTTGTTGCCAGACCCACGGTGTGTGTCTGTGCAATGATAATAAAGTTTATGTCTACCAAGCATGCACACACAAGCACGCATGCACACACGCGCGCGCACACACTACGTATAGACGTTGTCAATTTGTATATAGCTGTAATTCTTGTGTGAATAAAAAAATATATTTTGCCATCAAAAATCTCTTTCTCTATTGTTTAGATGTGTGAGGTGTCACTAAAGTGATGAATATTGACCTCACAGTCCCTGATCAGATTTAAATACTTTTTGCACAAAAAGCTAATTTTCTCCATTTCTTGCTCAAAAACCTGTGGTTTTGCTGAAACCACCCTATGTTCTACTGTCAATTACTTGAGAACTGAAAAGGTTAGAAACAAAAGTATTTCTCCAGATGAAAGAAGAGAATCTACACTTTATTTTGATGTTGCCATGTTTATATAGACAAAAGACTCTATTCTGTGAGTCTTCTCAGTGAAAACGCTCTAAAACCTCTGGCAGTCTAGGGGTTTCCATTGGGAAAACAGGCCGTCAGTCAAAGAGTTAATAAATAATATTATTTAAGGCGTGTTTATTATTATTAAACATGCTTCGATAAAAATGATGGTACACCTAGAAAATATTAAAATAATTTGACCATAGAGATATGTTTAACCAAGGCTTGTCCTCTGAGCAGCATCACAGGCGTCTTCAAACTTGTATTTAGTCAGTCGGCCTATTTAAGGGGTGACACACATTTACTGAGCTGTTTGGCGACATGGTGTGAACTACACTAAATATGAACCAAAGGAGGCGTGGGAGGAAGATGTCTTAGGATATCAGAAAGAAAATTCTGAGAAAATTATTAGACAAGTAAGTTAAAGGTAAAGGCTGTGAAACCATCTCCAAGTGAGCTGGATGTTTGTGTGAGTAGTTATTCAGAAAATTAGGATCCATAGGACTGTAGCCGACATGACGGCCGGAGGAAAACTGATGACAAATTGAAGAGACAGATAATACGAATGGTAACAAAAGAGCCCAGAACGACCTCCAAAGAAATTAAAGGTGAAGTCCAAGGTCAAGTTGCATCAGTGTAAGTTTGCACCATCCGTGGTTGTTTGAGGCAAAGTGGACTTTGTGGGAGATGACTGAGGATTTCTTTCGGCTTCTTCCCTCCCGGGATTTGGCAGGAGTTTTTATGCCGAATGCCCTTCCTGACACAACCCACTGGATGTTCTTACCGGGGATTGAACCCAGTATCCCCTTTACCATTTCAGCGATCCAGCCGGGGTTGTGGGAGAAGACTAAAAGATGAAATAAATTCATGAAAAGGCAAGACTAGACTTTTCCAAACTGCATATTAACCAGCCACAAAGCTCCAAGGAGAATGTCCTATGGACAGACCAGACAAAACTGAAAGGTATGTGTTCACAGATGCAAGAATGAAACAACTAAGAGAAGAACACTGTCCCTACTGTGAAACACGGAGGAGGCCCAGTTCTGATCTGGAGCTGCTTTGATGCATCTGACACACGGTGTCATGAATCTGTACAGGTACAATGAAATCTAAAAACTATCAAGGTGCTCTCGACAGCAATGTGCTACCAGTGTCAGGAAGCTTGGTCTCAGTTGCAGGTCGTGGGTCTTGAAACAGGATAATGACCCGAAACAACCAAAAAGCAGTAAGAAAAACATTCGACTATAGTGTAGTGGCCTGTTTGATCAGTTTTTATAACCCTTCCTTTTTATTTCTGAGTCCTGAACTCATCCGGTGACGCTAGCCTAGTTAGTCTACTTGGCTTTTTCCTACTTTGAACAGTTTAAAAAGACGCGAAAAAACAAATGTGACAGAAGATCCTAACCCTTCAGCCTTCAAGCTGGAAGTATCTCATCTTTGACCTGGAGCAGGTTGCTAACGAGGAGTGGATCAGAACACCTGTTGAGAGGTGCACAATTCTCACTCATAATTACAGAAGTCGTTTGATCACAGTCAACGCCTCAAAAGGTTGTGCAACAAAACATTAACATCATTTTATGTCTGGGCCTGTTTCACCAGTTTGTTTTGAAAAAATAATCCAGCTCCAGTTTACACCGTTTGGCTGAACAAGTTTCCATTGTCAAATTATTTTCAACCCTTTATAGGGAGCTATCGTTTTTGTCCAGGCCTGTTGCATGATTTGGTTTTTTGAACTAATTCTGTTGAATCACAATTTGAAAGCAACGTCTGATTTTCAACAGTTAATTTTCATAAAATCTGTATTTATTATTACTTTGATCAGATTCAAGTCATTTCTGAGACTATTCTGGGTCTTTCTTTTATTAACAGTAGAGGACAAATAATTTTGTTGACGTGTGTGTTTATATATACAGATGTGGCAGCCCCAGAACAGAACCGAGCCTGCTCCATGTTTCACAGTAGGGACAGTTCTTCTCTTGGTTGCTTCATTATTATCATTAGTACTATTAGAGCTGATGTGCCTTGGGGGGGGGGGGGGGTTAAAAAAACCAATA
>JAPTHA010000013.1:13743797-13760396 GCA_029814585.1 Gymnapogon annona
CCCCCCCCCCAAAAACAATCGAAGATCCTTGGGGCCACTTTCCACTGGACCCTGAAGTCTGTCTACTAGGGAATCAAACTGAACTCAAACTGTCAAGTGAGCTCAGAAACTGACATACATTTGGCTGACAGTTTCCAAGAAATGTATTGCTAGAAAATAGAAATTAGACATCGCCCACCTTCCAATCAAGATGTGGTTAGAAGAAGTCAACAGTTACACCACATGGGTTCAGCTCCATATACCTGATATACATCACATGAGAGCGCTATGCTAATGATGGCTGCAGACCTTTTCACTACCGTTTCTCTCCGGAGGACGCATTCAGCCCCTCGTTATCATTATCACCTCTGGGACTTCAATCATGTATTTTGTCTTTGTTGTCCATGTTGAGCAAGATTTCAGTTTGTTGTGTATCTGTTCTGCTCTGTTCTTTTTTTCTACTCTTTGTATTACGCTGCTTCTTGTGAAATTTCCCCTGGGGGGACTAATAAAGGTATATTCATTTCAATGGACTCAGCTCCATATACCTGATATACACCACATGGACTCAGCTCCATATACCTGATATACACCACATGGACTCAGCTCTACCTGAGCAGAACTTGTGGGATGTAGTAGGTGTGAGGTTAACATGACTCTCTTCGCATTTCAGTTATTTTTTGTTTTTTTTTTTTTTGCTTCTTGCCTTTTGACCCTGCCATTGTGGGTCAGGAGTGTGGTCTCGTGGTTTATGAATGTAACTGTAATGATGTCTTCATAAAAAAAATCTAAACATAAAAAAAAGAGCTGAGGTTCCTTTTCAGTTTTGTCTGGTCTCTCCATAGGATGTTCTCACAGAAGCTTTGTGGTTTGACATCATGCAGTTTGGAAAAGTCTAGTCTTGTTTTTTTGTGATTTTTTTGTTTGTTTTTTTTGTTTTTCCCCTCGGTGGTGTGTCTTCCTTAGTCATCTCCCATTAATTCAACTTTAGCTCAAACAACAACAGATGCTGTGATCTGACATTGACGCACAATGACCCTAGGCTTCACCTTTGAAATGTCTAAATATGTGCAACTCTGTTCTTTTTTTTTCTACTCTTTGTAATACGCTGATGTTTGTGAAATTTCCCCTCAGAGGACTAATAAAGGTGTATTCAATTCAATTATCGTCACAGGAACATCCAGCTGCTTGGAAATGGTTTTATAGCCTTTACCTTTTAATAATAATATAACACAATAATATATATAATTTAATAATTTTCTTTCTAATCTCCTAAAACCAACTGTCTTTTGCTTCCTCTGGTCCATGTTTAGTGTGGTTTACACCATGTCACCAAATAGCACAGTGAATACATGTCACCCTTTCAAATAGGCCGACTGAGCACATGTTTGAAGACACCTTTGATGCTGATCAGAGGGCACGGTTTCGTCTCTATTCAATCAAATTATTTGCAATTTTTCATAGGGGTGCTATCATTTTTGTCCAGGCCTGTTTCATGTTTTTGTTTTTGAAAGTAATTCTGTTGAGCCACAGTTCAAAAGCAATATCTGATTTTCATTCGTTAATCATCATAACATTTTTCTTTGTTCATGTGCTCCTGAATCAACTCACCATCAAAGCAATGTTGTAAGATAAGATGTCAAATGTATTTATTTATTCTTTCCTTAAGTTACTCAGACTATTTCCTATTGGTTTTCCACACAAACACAGTCCTTGTTCCTCATATGGTGAGTTGGGGTCTGGTCTGCCTAAACACTGGGGCTCTGAACCTGACTCCATCTGGCCTCTTTTTCCAAACTGTCCTTGAACCCTGATTCAAGAAGTGCAACATGTACATCCTGTACCACTTCATTCCAATTATGTATTTATATTTATGTATGAATTTATATGTATGTATATGCACGAGGGTCAATGGCAAAGTTAGTAATTTAAAAATATTATAGAAAATGTCATTTCAATGCTCGACTAATCGGTGCGTCAGTTTTACAGTTTTGCTTCATTTAGGAATTTAAAAAAATTTAAAAAATTTCCCAAGGGTGAAAACTTAAGTGTGTATGAGAATGTCAAGTGGTAAAACTGAAATTGAATGAGAAATGTGGTTTAATTTTGTCTACAAGATGAGTAGCTGAAGGAGCCATATGAACAGTGGTTTTGTTTTCCAAATGCCTTTTTAAAAGATTGCTTGTAAATTATGTATAAATCAGTCATTTAAAACTTTTAGCGTCATTGAGCAGAACACCTATCGTACAACACCTCCGTTTTTCCACACAGCCTGAGAAAAAGGCAGGAAATATTTATTTACGTTTTCACAGACATTTAAAACAAATCCAACAAATATTTACTTGGCTTTTTTGGAATAGTTTGGGTAAATTACTAGTTACACCAAAGGACCAAAACCAGTTAACACCATAAGACAATGTCATCCCATCAAACCAAAACAAAAGATTTACAGCATTAATACTGAAGAGTCACAACAATAAGTGAAATGTTTTTTTTTTTACACGTATAATTATTTCAATATGTCCAAATAATCTTCAGTACTGCAACCAAATTTGACAAACATTGACCAGTCATCTGTGTATCAGACTTGGTTAAAGTTTTATACAAACCACCAGACATTATGTGGCCCAAATGTGTGCAATTATTGCTACGCTGGAGATAATTGGAAGACCAGTGCCCAGTGATGATGGGGAGTGTCTGGGCATCTTCTCCAGCTCTGTGATGTTCAGGCTCTGTGGTTATCAAGTTGTCTATTTTTTTTTTTTTTTCTGATATACATTGGGTAGATGGACGCCGGGAAGACCAACAAGCAAATAAACCAGGTCCAGTTCGACCTCTGCGTCAGGGAATCTCAAATAGGGGCACACGTACCCCTCGGAGTACTTCAAGGCACTTCATTCAAAAATTCTTAAAAAATTGTTAGAAATATTTCAACAATATATGTGTAAGTTCATAAGCTGAATGCTCATCCCAAAACACTTCAGAGTCTCCATTATACCAAGATAGTTTGACCTGACTTGGCCCCTCCTCCCAGGTTCTCCTGTCAATCACTGCCATCATTAGAACTAAAAGAATGGAGTCGTGGTTCAAGTGTACCAGTGATGCTGAAAACACGGAAGGAAAAGTGCCAAAAATGGCAAAACCAAAGCCGACAAAATTCCGGCAGAGAGAACCACGACAAATGAAAGCTGCACTTGGAAAGTTTAATAAAACAGTCGTGATGCAGTGCTGTGTTTACATCTTTTTTTTTTTTTTTTTTTTTTTTTTCCAACCAAAAATGCTTTTCGCTGGTTAGGGGGTACTTGCCTGAAAAAGCGTTTCACTGTGAAATGTACATTGGAAAAAAAGGTGGAGAATCACTGCTAGATAGTGAATATTCATTGTTTGAAGAGGAAAAATACCGTTTGAGCCTGGAAAATATCCCCTGAGTTTGTCGTCTTTGTTTGAGCTCAGATACTGTATCTAAGTTGTATAAGGAGCGAAACCCTCACGTGGTGTCGTAACTCTGGAGAATCTCAGGCATTGCATTTAAGTCAGAAGACACGTTTCAGCAGAAACAAGGAAAAAGTCAGATGAAAGGGGGAGGTGTGATGAGAAGAACCGGCTGGTTAGTATTACATCTGTCGTTTATGGGTTCTCTCTCTTTCTTATATCAAAAGATGGAGCCCGGTGCTCTGGATGAGACCCAGATCGCCACCATTTTGAGAGAGATTCTGAAGGGTCTGGAATATTTGCACTCGGAGAAGAAGATCCACAGAGACATCAAAGGTAAGGCAGTGCTTCCATCACAGGGCACACGTTTCACTTAACGCTGACAGCACACACAGAGATATCCCATGGCACAGTAATACCACGGAAGTCCACTTAAAGTTTCATTCCTTGTAGAGTTTATATGTCACAGGGAGGTTAAGGCATTCACTGCAATAGCTCATTGAGAGCCTTCTGGAGGTACTTCCCTCTTCAGGAAATGAAATTGGTAATATAGATAAGTGTCTAAAACTGGGTATCCACAGGTCCTTTAATAAGTCTGAAATCTGTTTGTCCAAAATTAAGGTCTTAATTATCCTTAAAAATGATGATTGATCCTTAAATCCTTTCAATGGTCTTAACAGACACGATAAACATAATTGTAATATTTTCTTACGTTGTACAGTGACATCTTTGAAAAGAATCTGGCAAGTTTGTAATTACTGATGTGTATTTTAGCACAACGGAGCAGAACCAACAGCAATCGTTGGGTTGTGGGGGGAGGGGTGGGCTACAATGCACTTTTTCATATTTGAAAGATTGTCAGATCCTTCAAACTGTTACAAGTTGCTGATATTCTGCCTACAGAGTTGTGATCTTGATGTTTGATATTTTTCATCAGTTCCATTAAATACATGGACGAAACTATTTGCAATGTGGTCACACTTTTTGCCATCTCACAGATGAAAGGTCTTAAATCTAATTAAACTGGCCTTAGGGTCTTAAATTTAACACACACACTCCTCAAAATCATAAAAAATCAGTGACATGATGTTCAATTGTCCTTTGTGCCAAAAGATGGTACACACATCAGATTAAGTTTATTTGTGTAGCGCCAACTCATGCTGTACAAGAATTCAGTTGTTGTATATTTGTTCTACTTTGTTTTTTTCTACTCTTTGTATTATGCTGCTGTATCTGAAATTTTCCCTTGTGGGACTATTAAAGGTATATCTAATCTAATAACAGTTATGTCACAGAGCTTGACATATGGCGATGGTCTAACCAGACTCTTGGATTAGTTGTCATAGAAACCCAAGAGAACCCTCCATGAGGTTTTCCTACATTGTTGAGAGGGACGGGAGCTGCACTTCAGACTCATACTCACCTCACATGTGTCGTCTTCTTCATAGCTGCCAACGTACTCTTGTCCGAGCAAGGAGAGGTGAAGCTGGCTGACTTTGGCGTAGCCGGCCAGCTCACCGACACTCAGATTAAACGCAACACCTTTGTCGGCACGCCATTCTGGATGGCACCAGAAGTCATCAAGCAGTCAGCCTATGACTCTAAGGTGAGGGGCATATTCTATCTATCTGTCTGTCTATCATCTGTATCATCTATCTATACCCTGCTAAGGGTATAGATATACAGTATAGCAGGGTGTTTGTTAATGATGAATAAATATTTATTCTTTTGTGTGCTTTTGTGTACTTGAGCATGGTACAGTCATCCAGAAGAGGATGTTAAGTCTTCAATAAGTCTGATGAACAGAAATATTAGATGTTGTACTCAGGCCTGTTGCGATAATCGATAAATCGATGTGTGAGACTGACTCTAATGAACCGTCTCACTCCAATGAGGATGAGGACTGAACCCCTCTGTGTGTTGGGGGGGGGGGGGAGTGCAGCGCGAGGGTGCGTGAGGAGCAGAGGGAGAGATTCGGAGAAAATAGGTTTCTAAGACGAACGTAACAGTTTATGAGTAGAAACACTTTGGATTCAAGACAAATGAGCGTGTGAAGCACAGACTCAATGAACGGCTACGAACATGTGTTTGAAAAGAGTTCACGCTAAACGCGAAGTTTACGGTTAACAAGACACGGCAAACACGCACCTTCACCTCAAACACGCACACACACAAAAGCACACACACACACATCGTAGTTTTCCCAGCTGAAAAAAAAACCTGTTACCCAAACAGACAGAGGGGCAGTGGAGGTGGTCCTGACAGACAGACAGACAGACCACCATCACTACTACGATTATGAAGAACACACCTTTAACACCGTCCAAAACACACACACCTTTAACACCGTCCAAAAGACGGCGTTTCCACAAATTTTGGTGGTTTTGATGATTTATTTTTGATATTTACAACGTCTTTTTCCCATAACATAATCCCAATTTTAAATATCCTTAATAAATAGAAGTGTATTTATCGTTAAAAGGATGTAATTGCATTATTATACCATTATTATTATATTAGTTGGAAAAAGGGTATCAAAACGGCAATATTATCACTTATCGCAATAATTCCTGGGACAATTTATCGCCCAATAAAGTTTGTTATCGCGACAGGCCTAGTTGTACTATCATTATTTGATGAACACATTAATAGAAAAGCGCTATATAAATCTAACCCTTTACATTGTACATGAAATCATATCTACAGTTTTTTATTTTTTTTATTTTCCGTGTTCTTACAGCACAAATCGCAGATATCAGTTACTCATTATGTCGATGTCATTTTGCTTGTACAGAGGTTCAACAGGAAGTTGCCACACCCGTTTGTATACCTGCAGTTATTCCTGTCTCTTTGTACATTTCAGGCTGATATCTGGTCTTTAGGCATCACGGCCATCGAGCTGGCCAAAGGTGAACCCCCCCATTCAGAGCTCCATCCCATGAAGGTGTTATTCCTTATTCCAAAGAACAATCCGCCCACACTGGAGGGAAACTACAGCAAACCGCTCAAGGAGTTTGTTGAGGCTTGTCTCAACAAAGAGCCCAGTTTTGTGAGTCACTGCTTATGTCATTCATCAGCTGCGTTTGTCGTTGTAGTTACTTGCTCTGTGTCCTTGCCACAGCAAAGACTTTGGATTCCGCTGCTTTTCCATACCGTTATGTGCTCATCTCCCTCGTTTCGCCTCATTTTCCTCAGAGGCCGACTGCCAAAGAGCTGCTGAAGCATAAGCTGATAGTTCGTCACGCGAAAAAGACCTCATACCTGACTGAGCTGGTGGACAAGTACAAGAGGTGGAAGGCAGAGCAGTCCAGAACTACGGAGTCCAGTTCTGACGAATCTGACTCGTACGTTCATCAACATTCTTTTCATAATGGATGTTTGTTGTATTTATGGACCACTATCTGCGTTGCATCTTTAGTTCCCGCTCTTCCCGACTAATTGTCAGCCGTATGTGACTTCATCTGTCATCCTTCAAGATTCAAGATAAATTTATTGCCATTTGCGTTGAAACACATGGGAATGTTTGTGCGGTCACTCCTAGGGTCAGATACAATCAACAAAAATCATCTATAAAAAACCCACCACACAATCTATGTGTATACAGCACATAAAACCCAGGAGACAAATGTAATAAATAGAATAAATACATAAATAAATGAAATAAAACACGCTAACAAACACTGCAACAAGGGTGAAGTAATCGGTTCACACACATCAACATACACTCATATACACACACAGCATATTTCATCTAATCCTCTTATGTAGTACTTATGTAGTACTGGCCAACAGTCTGACTGCAGCAGGGAAGAAGAAGCTGTTGGAAAAAACGTGGTGTGTGGGTGTGGGTGTGGGTGGATGCCGTCTTCCCGCCTGTGGTTGTGTTTGGTGCGTTCGTGTTTGAACAGGGTGTTGTGTGTCTGTATGTATTCGCTGTATCCACCCTTAAAAATGTGCTGAGCCTATTTTCACATCCGTGCAATCAGAGAGCAGGATGGCCAGGCGTCAGGTGGCAATGACTTTGGCAGCGACGACTGGATCTTCACCATCAGAGAGAAAGACCCCAAGAAGCTGCAGAACGGAGAGGGACAGTCAGGGGCAACCGAGCAGGTGAGAATCAACTGAGATCGCCTTAAAACGTTGAATAGAAGTGTCAAAATGGGGATCTGTAGACGGGGATGAGATAACGTAGCGCAGTGCTACTAGGGGAACTCTGCGTAGTCTGCCGATTTAAAAATAAATAAATAAATAAATAAACAAAATTCCCCTCCCGTCTAAATCTACATCACCTTAATTTTCTCTTTGTGCACGTGTTTTTCCACAGACAAAAGACATTCCAAAGAGGCCTTATTCACAGAGCCTGGCCACAGTTCTCTCTCCTGCATTAGCTGAGGTAAGGCTTCCAACTTGATAAACAACATCACATCTTTAACTATTTACTGGGTGTCCACGGGTCCTTTTAAAAAGTCTTAAATCTCTTTGTCCAAAATTAAGGTCTTAATTATCCTTTAAAATGACAATCAATCTGTAAATTTGCCTTTCAAATGTCTTGATAATGACACAAACACCATCGGGGGGCTACTTGTTCTTTTTCATATTTGTTTAAAAGACGCACACACACTCACTCACTCTACATTTATCTAACTGTTACCTTTCAGGTTACAGTTTTTCAGCCCCTTCCTCTTTCAGAGCTTCCTCATTCGTTAACCACACGGGGCGGATGAGAAATTAACTTCTCACTGGGTGTCCGCAGGTCCTTAAAAAGTCTTAAATCTGTTTGTCTAAAATTAAGCCCTTAATTATCCGTAAAAATGACGATCCTTAAATCCACCTTTCAAAGGTCTTTATAATGACACAATAAAGCACAATAAACAAATGATCAATTATTTTGTTACGTTATACAGTGAAATCTTTGTAAAGTATCTGGCAAATCTGTAATTACTGTTGTGTATTTAACACAACGGAGCAGAACCACATGAATCATTGGGTTCTCGGGGGTGCTACATGTACGTTTTCATATTTGTTTATAGATAGTCAGATCTGTCAAACTGTCACAAGTTGCTGATGTTCGGCTACAGAGTTGTGATCTTGATGTTTGTTATTTTTCATCAGTTCCATTAAATACATGGACAAAACTATTTACAATGTGGTCACAGTTTTTGCTATCTCGCAGATGAAAGCTCTTAAATTTAACTTCCTTAGACCTGCAGATACACTGTATTTAGAGTCTGCTGCTGTGATTGTTAACTCTGCTTGATAACATTGTCCTGGCTAATCATTTACTCATCCTCAGCTGAAGGCAAGGCAGGAGCAGGTGAACGGGAACCCCATGGTCCTGGACGAGCTGAGGGAGGCCATTCTTCTGGCTGAAGAGGCCTGCCCTGGCATCTCTGATTCACTGGTGGCTCACATGGTGCACAGGCTTCAAAGGTAAAACTGCACTCATAAAGAGGAAGTCATCTAGCATTATTATTATTATTTTTATTTATTTATTTTTTTTTTTTTTACTTGTCCTATTCAGCAATTTGGCCTCCATTATAAGTGAAGTGAGTGCCACACCTGACAGTTTTGATCTCAGAGGTTTTTTTTTTAACCAAAGTTTAATTCCTTCTTTGGTTAGTTTAAATTATTTTTTTTTACCGTATGGATATTATCTAGGGCGGCCGTGGCTACCTTCGCCCTATGTAGCTGGGATAGGCTCCAGCGACCCTGCAAAGGATTCAGTGGGTTGGATGATGAATGAATGAATGAATGAATGAATGAATGAATGAATGAATATTATCTAATGGGACAGCAGGACAAGGATGTGCAAAAGCAAACAGTGATATAGACCTTGAAATGGAAACGGACAACAATAGAAGAAGATCAGAAGAATAGTCTGATATCACAATAACAAATGGAAAAGGAACAAAAATAACCAAAAGTCGCAAAATAACAGTGACTTTAAATCAAAATGGCTCAAAGGCGTCCACTGATTCATTTAAGCGCTTGATCAATTAAGGCATTTTTAGTATCTACTCAATTTCTAGTATTGAGCAGCATGAAATAACGTCTGTTGCAAAGTTTTCTTTATAGATTCTGGCAGTGTTGTGGTATATGAGGGGAGGCTTTTGTAATGACTCATGTTTTTTATTAAAATTTGCTTGTGAAAAGGTAAAAATCCATCACGTTTTTGCCATTGGCTGTGATTAATTTGAATATTTTTGGGGACTTTTGAGGACATAATGTTGGGGGTGGGGGGTATCACTATTTTCTAAGAATTTGTTTATAGGCCACAGAGAATATATGATCAACACTGAACATAATGCAGTTGTAGTTCTTAACTGTCTTACAACTCTTCTCAGTACATTCTTGTCTCTATCATTTCTATTGGCAGACAGAAGCACAACATGTTACACTCATCAAAGCGTTACAGCCGTTGTTCCTTTTTATCCAGATTGGGTTTTTATCCAATTAAGAAATCCAAATAATCCAAATCCAATTAACTGTAACAAAATGTCTTAATGAGAAATGATGGAAAGGGTAAATACTCTTAAGGATCTTATTTCATAGACAAAATCAATTTATGCCATTTTGTGTTCCCTCTTTTTTTTCTTCTTCTTCTTCTTCTTCCAGTTTCTCCACAAGCAGTACATCTTCCTTCTCACCCTAGCGATCAACTCACTGCTCCAGCCCTGCTCTCCCAACCCCCCACCCCCCCCTTACTCACGCACAGCTAGGTCAGAGGGTTAAAAGCCAGGGGTCAAGTCATTCAACACCAGCTGACTCCCATTTGGACCTCCTGTTTGGTGGAGTTGACCAAGCCTGTAAAACGTACTGGACTCTCAACTCTGAGCAGAGGATAACGGAAACTCTAAAAGAGCTTCTTCTAGTCTATAATGACTGGAGTCCGCAAGGCAGCGGAACCCGTTGAGTGGGCCGGCGCCGACTGACTGTGGGTCCAAAAACCCTCAGAGCTGACGGGACATTAAGGCAGAGAAACCCTCCAGAAAGACACCAGCAGACTTTCAGGCTCTGTAAATGCTCCCCTCCTCCATCTGCACCCTACGGAATCACCACACCGGAATTTACTCGAAGAGGAAGTCTAAATTCCCCCCTAAATCCAAGACCAGACTTCAGTTTCCCCCCAATTGATGCAGGCGTCATATCTCCAGAACCTCCAAAAGCATGCTTGATGAACCTGCAGGGACATTATCTTAAGTGTGCGAGCTGCGTTGTGTGTGTGTGTGTGTGTGTGTGTGTGTATGTATGTGTGTGTATGTGTGGACACCTGCGAGTGTGTTTGTGTGTGTGTGTGCGCGCGCACATGAGCTCTTGCATATGTTGTATGACTCCCTGTTTAGGCAAATTGCAGCATTCTTAACGAAACCTCAGGTAAAGTGCTTTAAGGGGACTTGGTCCTCCAAGGCGGTAAGTGTGTGGGGGGGGGTGAGGGAGGGGGGTTTACCATGCTGTACATGATTTTAAGTTGTCGTTGCGGGAAAAAAATCACTGTGTACAAAATGGTCATATGCATTTTGTAGATATTGATAATGTTTAAAAGTAGATATTTAAAGATTAAAAAGTTACTCCAACAGAAAAAACAGAAAATGCCTTTGCCTTTTTGAGACGTATAGGTACACACACACACAGACAAAATTGTTGGTGCGTCTATTAAAGAAAGGAAAACTCCTAATTGTCACAGAAACAACTTGAATCTGACAAAAGTAATAATAAATAAAAATGTTTCCGAACATTAACCACTAAAAATAGCTTTTAATTGTGGTTCAACAGAATTTTTTTAAAGAAAACAAACTTGTTTTCCAGAGGTGAACCAAGATGACGGTCACCCTTCAAAAGATGAATAGTTTGACCATAACGATGTTTGTCCAAGGCGTGTCCTCGTAGTATCACAGGTGTCTTCAAACGTGTACTCGGTCAGTCGGTCTATTTAAAAGGCGACAAGTATTCACGGTGCTGTTTACTGGCGTGGTGCGAACTCCACTAAACAAGGACCAGAGCAAGCGATGAGAGAGTTGTCTTGGATTACAAAGAAAATGATAGACAAGCATGTTGGGCAGATGGTCTGGACAGACCACCATCCTCTAGGGCCCGGGGTCTACTCGATGTTGCTCCCTTGAGAAAGGCAGTTTTTCCTCTATGCCACTGTCACTATTGTGTTTGCTCCTGGACGGTTCTGTTGGGTTTCTGTTGTGCATGGTTCCGGGAGTTTGGTTGGGCAGACTCTGCATGTAAAGCGCAATGTAATTTAGCGCTATATAAATAAAACTTTGATTTGATTTAATATGTTGAAAGTAAAGACGATAAGACCAGCTCCAAGCAGCTGGATGTTCCTGTGGCGACAGTTCCACATATTCTGAAAAGTAAGATCCGCGGAACTCTCATCGAGATCCCTGGAGGTGGACACTAAGAGGAAAAGGGATTGAAGAGACAAATAATACAAATGGTAACAAAAGAGCCCAGAACAATCTCCAAACAAAGGCAAGCTCCAATGTCAAGGTGCATTAGTGTGTATGATCGCACCATCCATTGTTGTTGGAGCCCAAAGTGGACTTCATGGGAGACAACTAAGTAGTACACCACCGTGGAAAAGAAAACAAATCCTAAAAAAAAAACAGATTGGACTTTTACAAATTGCGTGTAGACAAACCGCAAAGCTTCTGGGAGAAGATACTGTAGGTGGACCAGATGGAACTGAAAAGGCCCATCAGCTCAATTTTCACAGACGCCATAAAGAAGTGACCAGGAGAAGAACACTGTCCCTACTTTGAAGCAAGGAGGAGCCCAGCTGTGGCTCAGTTGGTAGAGCGGGTTGTCCATTTGCCGAAAGGTCGGCAGTTCAAATCCTGGCTCTGACTGTCTAAGGCTACGTTCGTACTGCAGGTCTTGATGCTCAATTCCGACTTTTTTGCTGAGATCCGATTTTTTTGGCATGGTCGTTCACACTACAATTTAAATGCGACCGCCATCAGACTCCAGTGTAAACGGTCTGTGGCTCTAAAGTGACCCGCATGCACAGAAGAAGACGTGACGCCACAGGCAGGTGTTTTCGGAAGTAAATATGGGCGCAACACAAGTCAGTGTGTGAATCTCGATTTTTAAGTTGATGTTCAATCGGAGCCGACAAAATTACGAGCAAATGATAAAGAGAAAAAGAAGAAGACTGAGAATAAAAAGAGCACAAATTTTAACGATGGCATTTTGTGGAGCAGTGGCTGCTACCTCTGAACAAAGTCGGATGAAATGCGGCATGACCGTTCAGACTGCGGTTTCTTTGAAAAACATCAGATGCGTATCCGATTTAGGAGCACATATGAAAACAGCCTGGGTCTGGTATGAAAAAATCGAATCTGTGCTGTTCACACTGTCATAAAAAAATCAGATATGGGTCACTTGTAACAAAAAAATCCGATTTTTTTCTGCTGTGTGAACGTAGCCTAAGTGTGGAAAGTGTCCTTGCTCTCAGTGGAGCCTGGCAGGACCTTGCATAGCAGCAGCCCATTGGTACCGGTATAATTCCGTTGTACAGCATGTGCAATGACAATAAAAGGATATTCTATTCTATTCTGTGGCTGCTTTGATACATCTGACACAGGTTTCATGTGATCTTTTAGATTTCTATGAATGAAATCTTAAAACACTATCAAGGTGTTCTTGGCAGCAAAGTGCTACCAGTGTCAGAAAGCTTGGTCTCAGTTTCAGGTTGTGGTTCTTGAAACAGGATAATGACCCTGGGTCACTTGTGACCAAAAAATCGGATTTTTTCTCCTGTGTGAACGTAGCCCATGAGTCCTGATCTGAAAATCCCATTGAACACCTGTGGATGGAGCTGAAACCTACTATGGAGATGGCACCTTTCAAACCTGAGAAACCTGGAGCAGGTTGCTAACGAGTGGGTCAGACCACCTGTTGAGAGGCGCACAATTCTCACTGATGATTACAGAAGTTGTTTGATCACAGTCAACGCCTCAAAAGGTTGTGCAACGAAACATTAAGTTAAGGATAACATCATTTTATGTCCGGGACTGTTTCACCAGTTTGTTTTGAAAATCCAGCTCCAGTTTACATGCTTTGGTTGAACAAGTTTCTATTGTCAAACTATTGGCAATCTTTTATAGGGATGCTATCGTTTTTGTCCAGGCCTGTTTCATGATTTTGTTTTTTAAATTAATTCTGTTGAACCACAATACAAAAGCAATGTCTGATTTTCATCAGTTAATTTTCCATTACATTTTTATTCATTGATTACTTTTAACAGATTCAAGAAATTTCTCTGACAAATGTGGGGTTCTTCTTTTGATTACCGCGGTTACCAACAATATTGTTTACATACAGTACGCACGCGTATGTGTGTGTCTGTCTATCTGACATTTTTCATTTCATGGTGATTTTTAAAAATTTGTTTTTCAATTTTTACTCTTCAGTGAGTGAAATTCAGTTCAGTATTCATCAGTTTGTTTTCGAAGCGACCGGGTTTCCAATCTGCCATTTCAATCGCTTGCTGAATTACGATGCTAAGCATACTTTGTTTAGGGGCAGAAACTTTTTTTTTTGTTTGTTTTGTTTCTTTTTATAGTCGGGGTAGGGGAAACTCCTATATGTACTTTATTGTTGAGTTTAAATGTGATTGAGGACAAGACGGAGCGGTGAGCAGTGGTTCATAAAATTAAGAAGGCAACCTTTTTTGACTACAAATTAGCAGAGAAAGAGTAATTAATACTGAATGTAGCCAAGGACAAAATACAAAGCCATCACGGTTGACTGAATGCTGATGTTTTGAGGGTTTTATTGTTTGTTTGTTTTTTTTAATCTTCCGTTGCTCGTAATTTATCCTTTAACATTACGTAGAAACTAAGGTGGAGGTGAGGGGGAAAAAAAAAAACTGACATGAACCATTGCTGGCACCAACATGCTAACCATACTTGGGTGTCTTGACAATATCGCCGCCAAATAGAACTACATCATCAGCACACGCCATAAGCTCACGTCACACACTGGGCAGGAAAAAAAAAAAAAGACGTTTTCATTTACACATCATGCTAACAAGTGCCATGCCCTCTTTTTATGCTTTCACCAGATGTTTGTAATATGATTTGCACCTTTTTTTTGGGGGGGGGGTTGAAATTTCAGATCAGTTTTTTTTTTTTTTTGCACTTTGAAAGTGTGTCAAGTATTTAAAAAAAATTGTAATAGGAAAAAAAATATACAAATGGAAAATAAAAGTTTGCTAATAGCCATGTTTTACTGTATATGTTTACTGAAGAGTTCCAGAATTTACTACTGTGCTAATGCAGCAATAATGTTGAGGAGTTGCATCAAGACGCACTTGTCAACACAGGGATCGAAACGAAATATCTGATATTTTTATAACTGCAAAGGGGTAAAGTACGAAAGAACGGAATGCTATATATGGATATGGGCAAAAATGTCTTTGGCAAAAAAAAAAAAAAAGTCTATACCTTTACAGAAAAGATATCCTACGGAAATAACTATAAAAAAAAAAACGTGTACATTTTGGTCTCCTTTATCATAGTTGACAGTTTATAGTACTGTATATAATCTTTGCTTGTGTCATTTGAGAATTCCCGACTTAAATGTAAGCTCCTTGTAAGCTTTCAAAGTGACATGAGAAATAAAGATCTAACGCTAACGGACCACCTGTTTCGACGTGTGTGTGTGATCAGCTCTCCATACTTGTTTAATCCAGTTAATTACCACTTAATTCCAACACAACTCAAAGGTAAATATTGGGGACACCGCCCCCCCACACGACCCCCCACCATACACACACACACACTACATTTATTAGGTTACAGTTTTTCATCCCCTTCCTGTTTCAGAGCTTCCTCATTCTTAGTTGACTTATCACCGGGTTGCTTGTGAAGGCTCTCAGTCGTAAAGGAAAAAATCCATCCTAGTAAGGGTTTCTTCTGTCGTCATCTACTTGTGGAAAAAGGTTGGACGTTTTGCTTCTATCGCAGAAGCTTCGTCAGCAGGAGGACACCTCTGAAGTCTTGGTGAAGACTTCTGGATGTGGTCTGAGCTAAATTGCTGAGAGCACCCTATTTTAAGGACTGAGAACTGGGACAGGATGGTTGGTCCTGCCCACAGAGACTAGGGTCAACGACACCGAAACCAGACAGACAGCCCCGCCCTCAGGACAACAATAGACCATAACGAAGACGACTTAGACCTGACACTAAACCATAGTAGGTCATAGGGGTAGTGCTTATTTTGTGGGCAGGACCAACCATCCTGTCCCAGTTCTCAGTCCTTAAATAGGGTGCTCTCAGCAATTTAGCTCAGAACACATCCAGAGGTCTTCACCAAGACTTCAGAGGTGTCCTCCTGCTGACGAAGCTTCTGCGATAGAAGCGAAACATCCAACCTCTTTCTACAAGTACAGATGACGACAGAAGAAACCCTTACTTATCACTGGGTTAAAAAAAAAGTCTTAAAGAATCTTAAATCTGTTTGATCAAAATCGATGAGTTCTTTTGGCTTTTTCCCTTCCGGGATCGCCACAGAGAATCCAATTCACATATTTGATTTGGCAGGAATTTTTATGTCGGATGACCTTCCTGACACATGCCTTGTATTTATCAAGGCTAGGGACCGGCGCAGTGAGACATTGTGGCTACAGTTGTAGGCAGCAGCGTCAAGGGTCTCACCCAAGGACCCACACTGGACGCTCATCCCGGGAATCGAAGCCGGGTCCCCTATGAACCAGCCCTTAATTATCCTTAAAAAACGACAATCCTCCTTTCAAATGTCTCTTAAAAATGACACAAACACAATAAACAAAATTGCAATGTGTTTTCTTACATCGTACAGTGAAATCTGTGTAAAGGATTTGGTTAAATGTGTAATAACTGCTGTGTATTGAACACAACGGAGCAGAACCAACAGCAGTGGTTGGGTTGTGGGGGGGGGAGTAGTTCGAGTTGGGAGTTCGAGTCCCGCTCTCTCCTGATAATGTGCTGTTGTGTCCTTGTCCTTGCACTGCTGAATGCGTGTGGAGGATGACCCTATGATGAACTGGTTACTTGTATATACATCACATAGACTCAGCTCCACATACCTGATATACACCACATGGACTCAGCTCCACATACCTGATATACACCACATGGACTCAGCTCCACATACCTGATATACACCACATGGACTCAGCTCCACATACCTGAT
>JAPTHA010000013.1:13841994-13857954 GCA_029814585.1 Gymnapogon annona
GTTTCCCCCCCCTCGTCCCTCTCTTCTCTCTCCTCCACCTGTGATGCAGACAGGAGAGACCCTGGCATCCTCCCGCACTCCCCCTCACAACCCTCATCGTCCCTGCCCCCCTCTGTCACCCTCTCCCTGTCCCCCACCTCCTCCGCAGCTCCTACCCTCCTCCCCCTTTGCCTGGAGCTGTCGGCTCTGGGGGGGTCAGGGGGAGGCCAAGGGGAGGAGGTGGTGACCAGAAGTGAAGAGGTGAATGACAGAAGAGCTGAGGATGATGATGTTGATGAAGAACGCAGTGCCCCACCCACTAAACTGGCTCTGCTGCAGGTAACATACAATCTATAATGTTATTTTAACATGTTCATATTTAATAGATATCTCATTGTGTGACTTAAGGAGATGATTTTTCATTAGACTACAAGACAATACTACAAGACAACATTCCCAACAGCAGGGTCAGGAACAAAACCAAAATAACACACGAAGAGCACAAAAAACACAGAACATGTACAGTGACAAAAAAGCCATAAATAAGTGAACTGCAGAGTCACAGGGAGATATATGTTGACCTCACACCTACAAGCCTACAAGCCCTGCTCGTATATACAGAGCTTAATCATTGTAGTGCGATGGTAAATTTTCTATGTAATTTATAAATGGTGCCATATATTAATATCCTAAAATATCCGATTTCCTTTTTGCATCCAGTAAGTTATTTTCCCGAGGTTCACACAACTGTTGACTTCTTCAACCACCTCTTGATTGGAAGGGGGGTGGAGTATAATTTCCATTTTCTACCAATACATTTCTTAGTGGTTGAATTTCTGTCATTTTCTTGACTTACTTTGACAGTTTGAGTTAGATTAGGTTCCTTAGTACAGTGTTTTTCAACCATTTTTGAGCCAAGGTACATTTTTTTTAAAATCACAAGGCACACCACCAACCAAGAATGTTAAAAAATGATACTCTATAGCCACCTATATTAACAATACAGTCATTCTTATCAAAGTATCTTGGATAGAAATCAAATAAACACAAATATTTTAGTATCTATTTTTATTATAAAATTAATATATGTAAGAAAGGATAATACGTTGGATGCCCTGCTTGACAGAACCCACTGTATGCTAATCCCAGGAATCGAACCAAGGTCCCATATGCACTACCCTGGTGCCTTAACAACTGAGCTATTCAGCCGGTTCACTTAAAAGCCTGTCATTTTGTCAATTGACGGTGCCTTGTAACCTGGTGCCCTATGTGTCACTGAGTTCTGTGGTATCTTTTAGTGGGGGTTAAAACCTGGATGGCTCGCTGTGCTCGTACCCGGTGGAATCGTCTTGGATGAAAAAGGCTATACGGTGCTCTTTCTTTAACAAAATTGGGTTTTATTAGCAAATTAAACAGAAAACAGCATCGGAGACTTCTTACACAGATGTGTTGTACAAAAAAGCCCATTTGTCACATAGTTTTCCCACATTTTATACCTTTCAGACTAGGCAGATAAATATATCTGTGCATCAGTCCACATAAACATGTCATGTGTATGTCAAGAAATATACTTCAGTTCTAAAATCTGTAAAAATGTCGTGTGATTTTTTTTGTGACAGTCTGACCATTTCCCGCCGACATAGCGATGTAAGAATATTTACGTTTTTCCACGAAACGCCAACAGAGAATCAAAAGGAACTGACAACGATCAGACACAGGTTTATACGTGACATCCACCAGACGCACACCGACCAGACTCAGGCATGGACCCAGGTCTGATCAGCACTGTCCGGTCCGCACGCGTCCAGGTCCAGTCTGCACTGGTCAACTCACTAGCTTGCTATAAGGTGCGGTTATGCACGGATACTCAGTGACTCCAGTGACTGCTCAGACCGACTGTCAATCAAGTGGAAAATTTCATTCACTTCAAGATGATAGGCTGATGCAATCTACACACAATACCTTCGTGATCAACTGTTATCGATCCCCTGAATATTAGGTGAAATTGGAACATTTTTCTCCCGGCACAACCAACGTTCTCTCGCGGAAAACTTGTGTGCTGCGGCACAGTGGTTGTAAAACGCTGCCCTACTTGACAGACTTCAGAGTCCAGTGAAATGTGAACCCATGGATATTCGATAAGAGTTTCACATAGCCCCTGCCAAAACCCCTGCAAATTAGAACACCTCCAGGAAGAATGAAGGAACGTTCCTTCCTCTGTACCACATCTGGAGCACAAAGGTGATTGAATAGAGTTATATTTATGCACTTTCTGTGGGGTGGTTTACAACTGATGGAGGAAGTTGAACTGAATCAGTTTATACCTAGCATTTAAGTAGAGGTGATTCCATCTCTTTTCAAGTTCCTCAAACCCAGAGATGCCAAGTAGAGACGGAACCATCCGAGTTCAAACATGGCCGTCCCTGTACAGACGTGAGTGTCCCAGTCGTTCAGCCTGGGTTTAATTAACATGTTTGGTGACAATAGCCTCAAGGATATTTATTTCTTTCCCTGCAGCCAATCCACACCACCTCCTCTACCTCCTCATCACAGCAACAGACAGGAAGCACTGCTGCATCGCTGCTCTTAGTTTGCCAGCGGTCATCGAGCCCAGTGGCCAGTCAGATGGAGCATCAAGCTGAGGGGCAGCAACCATTGGTCATGGCGCAGACATATACCCACCTCTCTGCCCAAGAGGCCTTTCCCCCTGCCCCGCTGTCCCATCAGTCTCCTTCGGTGCAGGTAGATGAGAAGAATAGGCAAGGTTTCAACTCTGAGGATACATCCATGGAGACACAGCTGGAGACAGAGGATTGCGAGCGTGGTGCAGAGGAGCTGGACATCTCCTTTGACAGCCAATTTCCAGACCTCATATCAGACCTCATGACTGAGGACACCAACATGGCGGCTCCTCCTCCCAACCCTCCCCATCCGGTGCCTGTGTTCCCGACCGGTGTCCGTTACATGGTGCCCCCCCAGCCCTCTCCCTCCTCCTCTTTCCTGCCTTTCCCCCTGCCCTCCTCGTCCACACGCCCAGCTTCCATCACTGACTTCAGCCCAGAGTGGTCCTACCCCGAGGTGAGTCCATTCAGGTCACCTGTCTTTCCATTGGGGGCAGAGCCACAGAGACAGTAAACACTGAGCACCATCAGTAACTGGCCCAAAATCAGAACCAGACCTGATACCAAAATGTGTGTGTTTTTGTGTCTGATGGTTGTAGACTAATTATTCCAGGACCATTAATTTTGTAATAATTATAATGTTCCTCACTAAAATAACAACAATGATTATGGCACAGTGTGTTAAGTCACATTGGGTGTCCTATGAAACCACAGTCTGCTCTGAGATGGAAGTAAACCTTATACTGTAATTTCTGGACTAAAACGCACCTGAATAGAAGCCGCACCAGCTAAAATTAGGGGGAAATCCAGATTTGTAAATACACAAGCCGCACTGGACTAAAAGCCACAGGTGTTTTCATGTTTAATTACCATATGTAAGCATTGGTGCCTTGCCGGCAATATTCCCTCTAAGCTGCGTACCTAAATCAGCCGTGATTCTCCCTGCCACATCAAACCAGCAGCTAATGAAGTACATGTGTGTGATTTGTCTCGTGATTACGGTTAATGAGCCGAGCATAAGATGATTAAAACTATGCGGGATCAGATTTTGTCGCGTGATTGAACCGATCCAGTTTTTTCAAGCAAATTTTTCCAATAAAAAGAGACGGCTGTTTGGAAGAGTTTCCATTTTATTAACATTTCAACAAACACGTTACATATTTCCAGGCCGTCACTGCAAATGAGAACCACTTCTCAGTGGACTCACGTGGAAAAATAATGGTTAAATTAAAAAAAACAAAGATATTTGCATACCTTTATTCAAGTGTTACCATTTTGTGCAATGGTACCAAACATGTACGAAAGAAAAAAATACAGTATGCTCTGCTACGAAAGGAAAAAATACAGTACACGCTGCTACTCGCAGCTCCTAGAATTAACCATACGTAAATAAACTGGTAGCTGCTCTGCCATTGGCTATCGTAGCGTCTTCCTGGCATCCTATTGGCTAGAAGGGAACTCTATGTGTATGTGCGTGTCCCCGCATCCTCTTTGTTTTCTTGTAGCCAACGAGAAAATGAGTGTTCAATGAAGTTCCCGAATTTGTTGAAAAGAATCACCCAGAAAAGTGTTGACTAGTCGGGCTATCGCTCACTATAATGATGTTCGCACATTTTCAAAGGATTGTTAAAGTCGACAAAAGCAAACGTCCTTGGATCGGTTCTTTACAAAACGTCTGATAGCAGTTAAAAGGTTAATGAATATCATTTTTATTCTTTATTTTATCCTTAGTTTTTTACATTATGTACAGCTCTCATTTTCTGTTTATTGGGCAGTACTCTAATTGTAACATGTATTTGTTACATATTTTGATGCATTTTTATGATTTATAAAAAATTTGTCTGATTTTTTGCGGGGGCTTGGAGCAGATTAGATCATTTACATGGAAAATCGAAACTACTTCTGGAACAAATTAATTTTGTAAGTAGAGGTACCACTTGTGCTGTGTAAACTGTACTGTATCACATAGTGTTTCAGACACACAAATGTTCACGTTTAACGTGTACACTGCAGAAATAATAAACGGTGCGCTCCCAGCGCATGTCCTGACTCCCGACAATTAGACTTAAAAGCTATATTATTTGCATTTCTTTGTATGTCTCCCATAATGACCATTTATGCATGAAGCTTCCTTTGCGCAAACTGTCTCGCTCCTGTAATGTCTGTCTAGCTCTCGCACTGTCTGTTGTTCGCGCTTATTCCCCATCTCTTTTCGTGCCTCTAGCATTTCCTGCTGGAGCCGCCTCTTAAAGAAGAAGAAAAAATATGTTCATATCATGTAAATCGTGAAAAATCCGTAGATTAGCCGCACTGCCGTGTAGGCTGCAGGGTTCAAAGCATGTGTAAAAAGTAGCGGCTTGTAGTCCGGAAAATACGGCATACAGTAATTTCGGTATATGAGACCAGTGCTATACGTTCATGTCATGCAGAGGACTGACTTGAATGTCCTCACCAGACTATAGAGTCCAACAGGCCTTGGACACTCAGGACACCCACATCTATGAGGGTGTGTCATTATCGCACATCTAAATAAACATAAGGGTTTGGATAGAGGTTTACAGGTGTTTATATTTCAGTACAGAACATCCAGAGGAACCCTAGGTATGTTCTTATTACAGCCTGTAGAACATTGGTGTCAAACTCACTTCATTTCAGGGGCCACTGCTTTCGTAATGAATGATTTCTCAGAGTTCCTTGATAGCGGCTGCTGGAATGCAGCAGTGATAGTTGGCTAAGTTCTCTGTGGACTGGAAACCGTCCATTAGTCAGTGTTGTAGGATGATGGTGATGTAAATGTGTCATCATGTAGCAAATAGTGGCCAAACAAGGCTTACACTTCGTGGTAGTTTTGACCCTTCTTTTTCCATCATTGGCATATGTTAGGGTTAAATCCAAAGTGTTCCTACACCCAATGTTGCTGGTGTTTCTTCAAATTCCAGTCTGCCTCCAGAATTCGCTGTATAATATACAGTAAATGTAAGTTGTCTAGAAAGGTACCAAATGGTAGAATGTGTACCGTTGCACACCTACTCAACTGGGTTAGTTGTTTTGAATATATTTCTAACTATTATATCTTATTGAAATTTCCCCGTAGGGGACTAATAAAGGTATGTAATCTATATTTGATGAAACGTGTGTATTCATGACTGTGATTGGCATGTGTTCCAAGCTGTGATTGGGGTGTGTTCTGAGCTGTCATTGGTGTCCGTTAAGGGCTGATACTGGTGTGTATTCCAGGCTTTGGTGTGTGTCCAGGGCTGTGATTGCTATATGCTCAGGGTTGTGAATGGTCTGTTTATAGGGAGGGGTGAAGGTACTGATCACAGGTCCGTGGAGTGAAGCATCAGGTCGATACTCATGTGTGTTTGACCAGAGCACCGTCCCAGCATCTCTCATCCAACCTGGAGTCCTGCGCTGCTACTGTCCAGGTAAACCCATGCCCATATCTGTTTCTGTGTGGGCAGACCTACAGGTCAACTCAACTGTCTCCTTCCCCTGCTCCCATCCCCTCCCCTCTCCCCAGCCCACGAGGCTGGCCTGGTGTGTCTACAGGTTCTGGAGTCTGGAGGTTCTGTCTCATCTTCGGTTCTGTTTGAGTACCGAGCGCGGAATGCCAGCTCTCTGCCCAGTTCGCAACTTGACTGGCTCTCTTTGGACGGTCAGTCTCCACACCTCCCACATACTTACCAAATTACAAAGTTCCATCTAATACCGTGGCAACGGTCTGTTGCCACTTGTACTTTGACTTATTTTCTGTTAATGGTTGTGTCTCTTTTGTTAATGGTGGTGTCGTTGGTTGTGTTAAATAGTTGTCGTTGATTGTGTTAATGGTTAATGATATTGTCGTTGGTTGCTATTGGTTGTGTTACTGGTTGTGCTGTTGGTTCTGATGCTCATTGTGTCAATGTTTGTTCTTGGTTGTTGGTTTTTTTCCCCCAAATTGTATTTCAATAATAAAAACAAAGAATACAAAATGAACCGATACCATCAACTTCTAACATAACGAATTAACACAGTATGCCTGTTTCATTAATTTTCAATATTTCAGTAGCGTTAAATCAAAGAGCAGCACTAGAATATAAATTGTTGCTGTTATGCTGTACATAGGTTTTACATGTGATTACATGTTTTACATGTGATTACATGTAAAACCTATGTACAGCATAACAGCAATATTGGTATATTGGAATCATACCAAAATAGTGAAACAGAAGAAAAAATAAAAATTAATCACATGGTGATAATGGCAACATTTAAGTAACAAATTAGACAAAAAAAATAAGAAAGAGAAACAAAAAAACAAGGAGCTAGATGAGGTAATATATACACTTAATCTTAAACCATTTTTTGGCTTGGGCTGTGTTGACTTTTAATATATTTGCAGAGGAGGAGGATTTCATTTTCCAAAGCATTCCATGATGGGCTGGTTTTAGCACAACAGCATTTGTGTATATAGAATTTAGTCAAGAGAATGAGGTTATTAATAAGAAATTCAAGTTGTTTGTGTTCTAATTTGCAACAAATTGGACATTGTGGGAAAAGAAACATTCAGTATGAATATATCTGGATTTTAACCACTCGTGTAACAGCTGCTGCAAGTGTTGGATTATATGACAGTGACTGTTATCTACTCCAAATTTGAATATTTTTCTGATGAATTCATTTGAGCGATATATTTAATTTATTGTTCTGAAACGTATTTCTTTGTGTTAGGCAAAATCGGACATTTTAAGAATTTTATTCTAATATCCAATTAATCAGATGTTAATCTGATCAGTAGATCAGATTCAAGGTTCATTGTTTTTTTCCTCAGGCTAGGATACATGTTCACAAAATTTTGTCTCAGGAAACTATTTTTGCATTTTTTGTTCAAAATATTAGCATATTTAATCTTTAAGTTCTGTCATTCTCGTGTTGATATATTTTCAATATTGTTTTTAACTGAATTAATAAGTACTATTGGAACATTCCATGTCACCTTCATATAGTTTTTAATGGCCAGTTTAGCTTGAAAAATGTGACATTATCATCCATTAAATGGATAATCAACCAAATTTGTTTTTCCATCCAATTTCTTACTTGGAAATTTCACTGAGTGGGACGATTAAACGAATCTAATCTAATGTATCACTTATAAAGACATATTTTCTATTGCATGAATATTCTAGATTGGGACATTATGAGGGCTGAAGCTGTGTTTGTAAATAATTTTCCAATATAATAAGGCTCATCGGTGGAAGGCAGAAAGTTTGACAGGCCAGTTGAACATTGCATTTCAGTAAGAGTTCAAGCTTCCCAGTATATCAAAGACCAGAGACGGTAGTGAAAACCACGTGTGTTTTCCATTTCTTAAAAAGAATTGAAGCCATTATATTTTTCAAATCCCATCCATAATTTGAAAATCTAAAGCTTTTATTCCAACATGTTCATAGTTTTTAAGCAGATCTCCTTTTCTCATTTAGTGATGTTTGTTCTTCCAAGTGAAGTTAAAATTTAATTTATTAATATCTTTGATAACTTTGGCCGATATTGTCATTGAATATGCAGGATAAATCAATGACAGAGATCATTTACATTTTCGTTAGCAGTGTTCCTCCAAACAAAATAAGGTCTCTTTGCAACCAATTATTTAGCATCTTTTTACACTTCTTTGCAATACTGTAAACATTCATTTGTTCACTGAAGCCTAAATCTTTGGTTATCCATATTCCCAAATAACAAGTTTCTTTTTCACAGGTATATTAAATAAAGAGGAACGCGAGCAGCAAAGTATACTCACACATTCACATTTGTCCAGATTCAAGTATAACCCAGATGCTTTTGAAAATAACTCTTATTTGTACACCTACAGGTATTTGTTTGATATTCTTTAGAAGCGTATAATTTGCTAGTTGACTTATAATTCATTGTTGTCCATATACATTCATACATTCATGAGAATTGCTAGTAATTCGGTAGCTGTAATAAATAACAAAAGAGAAATACCACAACAAAAGAGAAATACCACAACAATGTCTTATACCTCTACCTACATTGAAAATAGTACACATCCCTTCAGGAAGGGAAACACATTGGTTGTATTAATGGTTCTGGTGTTTTTTGTATTGGTTGCGAGTCTGATAAACTGCTCTTCCTGATGATCTAGGCCTGATACAGGAAACAATGACTTAATGAGAATAACCTTAAGGTCGTCAAGGTAACTTTGGGATCAGCTAACTGAAGTTGTTGTGATCATCATACATTTGTGCAGCTCAAACAGATCTGGACCCTGTGGGTGATATTAATACCTCCCTTTAAGCCATGAAACGCATAACAACTTCACATAGCAGTTCCCACAGTTGTCATTAACTTAAAAACCCACAAGATTCCATTGTGTGTGATGAAGGAGTGAAGATAAGTGAAATGGCTGGAATGTCAAAACCACCACCCTATTGATGTGAGGTCAGTCACACCACAGGCTCAATTTATGTATGGATCTCAGCTCTACAATAAAGACAGTGTCTTAAAGATGTAATTTTGCTGATGGCCACTAGAGGTTGGTCCATAAACCCTGCCTCCCACAGACTAGCACTCTACTGATCTCCTGTAAACCCTCTGATAAGTCATTTGTTCCACCGTAGTGCCCTCCATTAGTCAGATATCAGGTGAGATTGAAGCTTTGATTGATAGCTCAAACACATGCACAGGAGTCCACCATAACTCTTTATGTCATGAAGGGTAGCATTTAGTATTAGCCCACCTGTGACTCCTCTCTCCTACAATCCTTTGCCTCTTTTGCTCCATATAATCCTGTTAGATTGACTCAAATGGAGGTTTTATAGGGCGAGTAACTCACCCAGATAGTGTCAGTCAACAGACCAATTGAACTGAAACACACCAAGTGTTCTAATCCAGAACCCAACTTGATCCCCCTGATCTCCTGTTTCCCATCTACAGTATGTCCCATGTGTCCAGATGTGTACCGCTTGCCTGTGTTACTGGCAAGGTGTGATTTGTTTGATGTTCTGCCAAAGAGAACTGGCTTCCAGATACTGAAACAAGACTTTTGTTGCCCCCAGGGGACTCTGAGTGAGTACAATGTGCATCATGTATTCATCTCTGGCCCCTGAGTTTAAGGTTAGGATAAGTCTCGGGTACAGATGTGGATGAAAGAAGGGGAAATGCTGCACAGTATGTGTCATCAGGAAAGGTCAAACATGAAGTCCACCATCAGAACGAACTGTCGACTTCATCTAATTAGATGAATGATTTAGACATGATGTCAAATCTGAATACATTTGGTTCGATGTTCAGCTTTGCAGTCTGAGTTGGACCTTCTCCATAAATCCTCTGCCATGTTGGTGTTAAAGGTCCCTATCCATGGTCCTGAAACTGAACTAGACAATCTCCCACATCACAGGTGTAGATGTCACAGAATATTAAATGTTTCATGTCTTTGTAGTTTGTTTTCTAGATGAATGTTCAGGTTTATAGGACTGGACATTAGCTTAATAAGAATTAAGAGTGTTGATTGGCTGTTTTTTCATTATTTAAAAAACAAAACAAGCCTCCCCTCCAGTTTTTGGACAAATTACATCCTCGTTATTGGTGTTGGAGTGTTTTATTGGTGTGTATGTTGGTGTGTGTCCTGCCCTCTGCTGTCCCATTGGTGGCCACCCCACACCCCTGGGGGTGATTGATTGGGCTTGAGCTGTTTTCCACTGTCATCACCTGCAGACACTCCCAGTCATCAGGGCCTGGTCTATTTCTGGCTCTGACTGCAGCGCTCTGCTCTGCCTGCCCTTCCATTGGATTGCTGACCCCCCTCCCATTGGGTCACTAGTGGACCATTGATCCACTTTTCAGTGAGTGACTGATCCAGTTCTCAATAGATCATGGTTCTCCGTCACTGGTCCAATTGTCCGAAGGTCTGGTTCTCAGTAGTTCATGGTTCTCATTGGGTCCAGTTTGCAGCGGGTCACGGATCCAATTCTCAATTTGCGACTGATCCGTTTTCTCAGCATATCACGGTTTTCAATGAGTCACAGTTCCAGTTCGCAGTGAGTCACTGGTCCAGTTCTCAGTTGGTCACTGGTGTGATTCTCAGTAGATCATGGTTCTCAGTGGCTCACTGTTAGTAATGTGACATGCAATGTGAATCGGTTTCCCTGGATGTTGTCTGTGTCTCCCCCCTTTCTCGGCTCACGTCCAGGAATGTTGGAGTCAGTTAAGACTCTGCCCCCCTCTCCCCTGCCCCGCCCCCTCCGTCTGGGTTTCCCATGGTGCACTGCAATGGTGTTTAGAGTCAGTTCACTCTGTGTTTCTGTCTTTAACTCGCTGATCCTTGTTTGGTTGCTCTGCTTCCTGCCTCTGTGTGTTCGTCTGTGTTTCTGCATATTAACGTGTGGGCATATGTGCGAGGGTCCCGTTGACCCGTGACACCGTGATTTTCCCAGAATGCTTCTCACCTGTGCTGAACCCCAGCCATGCCAACAGATGATTTTTGTGCAGAAGATGGATAAGCGACAGCAGCAAGATTGCATCGGTAGGAAAGATTGCTGTGTGTCTCTGTCATAGTAGTTATAACCACATCAACCAGACAGAGGTCAGAGGGCGGCTGTGAGTTGAACATATACATGAATGAAGCTGCTGCTCTCTGGGGGTGTGTGTGGCCGCTGTCGTTCATTGTGAGGTCATGACCAGTGGAAAATGGTAGTCATGGGTTAGTTGTAGACTGTTAAATGAACCAGTTAACTGAGTTTAACCAGGTAATTAGTTCAGTTGAGAACAACTGAATATTCTGAGACAGCTCTGGGTTGTGCAAAAAGTCAACTGGGGTTCCATGATTTGACAAAATAACTGATGGTTTAATCCTTTCCTGGTTCCTGAAGATGTTCTACTGATGGTTCTGTTGACTGATCATGGCTCTATTGATTTTACTATACACATAGACTTTTGCAGTGGGGGTGTGAGTGGGAAGTATTGTATAACGGTGATCGTGTGCAGTTGGTGTTTATCCTTGTAAGGCGAGAGAAGTCATTTGGTTGGCTGGTGTTTAGGCGAGACCCTGAAGTTCTCATAGAGACAGCCTTAAACAGGGAGGGCGAAGTCCAAAAGATCTCCAGGTGTTTGTAGAAGGGGGTTAGGATGCAAAATCTTTTCGCAGACATGATACGCCCAGACAACAGGTTGATGTAAGCCTGACCGTCCACACCAACCTGAGTTGGGGGGCAGAACGGATAAGATTTGTGAAAAGTAGGCGAGCAGCTAACTTTTAACATGACCGCTCTGCATGTCAAATCCATCCCAACTGGTCCACAACCCGGTCTAACTGTCGATGCAGGGCAGTCAGCTTCTCTGTAATGTTATCCATTTTTGTGTCCATATTGACAGTGCCAAACAGCGCTACCCACCAACTCAATCAAAATGGGCAGGCTTTAAACAGTTGTCACCATATCACGAATTTGGTAATACGTTAGGGTGCCCGTGCATCCAATCAGCAGAAACCCTGTGATCATGGTTCCGAATAGATGGATGTTTTCGATGTCTTCCACGGAGAGAGCGGAGAGACAAACAATGCTCCATATACTCCAGGCGTCCATCATGTGCCTCGCCGTCCCTGTCCTCCAAGGACATGTTGCTTCACCAGATCCCTACAATTCTGGGTGGAGAAAATCATGTTGATTGTGTTGAGAGACCAGTTGATAAGTTGCATAATTTGGTTTCAAAGCAGCAAGACCAAGAGAAACTTTTAAAAGTACCAATGACGCACCACACACAGCCAGCAAGCAAGAAAGATAAGGGGGCAGGAGAGGGAAGAAAATGCATCTGCCTCCTTTCAGAGCCAAAGCATTCATTTTGTGGGGTTTCATCTGGATTTAGACAAATCACAGTATACGCTATTGTACCATTGGGAGCCACAACGGCAGTGTTGACATTTGCATTAGCTAATGATCCCTGACATGGAACCTTCAAATGTCAACCTCATCATCCACATGTTTGGTTTTGGCTCTCTTCTTATTCTAGTCTTTGTCCAGGATTTAATCCAGAACAATTCCCTCTTGTGGACCAACCATCACTGCAGATTTACTGAAGTCAGAATCTTGTCTGTTTTTTTTTTTTAAAATAGAAGTCAGTCTAGGCTTGTTACGATAATACATTTTGCTGGACGATAAATTGTCCCAGAAATTATTGTGATAAATGATAATATTGCCATTTTCATTGCCTTTTTAAATTACTAATAATGCAAGTACACCCCTTATTTTCTAAGAACTTTTCAAATTTTCCTTATGCAGTCAAACCTCGGTGCTCGACTATATTTTGTTCAAGAAGCCTAGTTGAACACCGATTTGGTCGAGTACCGAATTAATTTTTCCCATCTAAAATAATAGAAATAGCATTTAATTCGTTCTTGAGTGTGAAATTGCATTCCATTTGATAATCCTAGCGTTATTCACACATCAAATTAAACAGCAATAAAGTACCAATAACAAATTGTATGTAAACAATAATTACATATAATAAAATATAGGCAATGTAATTTTTTTCTTCCTTTTCGGTGATTCCGTTGTTTGGTAATCGCCGTCACTCCTACCGCCACGTCACTGGCTTTTATAACGTCAGTTTGTATGAGTTCCTTCTTGAATTGGATAGTGCCACAGTTATATGTTTCACACCAACACCAGTATAACTTTTTTTTCAGAGACATTATAATGGCACAATGAAAATAACAAAGTCAATAATAAGGCAACAAACAACGCACACACACAAGTCTACGTCCAAACAGTAGGAAGACTGCTTCGGTTGCTTGGATATCATTGGGTGGTCAAATAAAGTAGTTGGGTGGTCGAGTAGAGCAGAGTTCAAGCTCCAGGTTTTTGTTCGGCCCCCGGGTCGGGAAAAATTTGAACTTTTGGTTCAATTATCGATTTGTTCGAACTGTGAAACGGTCGGATACCAAAGTTTGACTGTATTATGGAAAACAGACATTATAAATATGCTAAATAAATAATCCAAACTACCAAAGTTTGTGTAAATGCCAACTTTTGGATGGTGTTAAAGGTGAGTGTTCGTGGATGGAGTAAAGCTCACTGTTGTCACTGTGCTCTCTGCTTGTTTAAGTGAGGGTTTTTTTTTTCCAGATGGGAAAACTGCGATGGGTGGTTGCGTTTGTGGTGACGGTGCTAATTTTGCGTTTAGCGCAAACTCTTTTCAAACAAATGCGACTTCGGCTCATTGAAGTCCTGTGTTCGTGCTTATTTGTCTTGAATCCAAAGTGTTCACATCCAAAGTGTACACATTGGATTCAAGACAAATGCTTTTGGGCTAGAAACCCTTCTTTCAAATCTCTCCTTCTGCTCCTCACGGACCCTCACGCTGCACTCCTGTTGTACCAGATTCCAATGAGGATGGTTCCTTAGTAGTCAGTCGCCACAGATATAGTGAAATATCTATCACTATCAGTGTCTTTAGTAAATAAAAAATTATCGCGCTCGGCAAAGTTATCAAGCTCATTTTTTTATTATTGTGGGATGAATTGATTTATTGATTATCACGACAGGCCTATCAGTCAGAGTCTGTTCACATGCATGTGGTTCTGACAGAATCATATTTGGAACTGTATGCTGATGTTCATCTACACATGATGTAGTCTACCTGTGTGCTCCTACCTCCACTCTTATAGGTCACCCTATGTTCCTGCCTCTTCTGGAATAAAGTATTCACTACAGCAATTTCCATGGTTTTTGCAAAGTCAACCACCATCTGTCCTTTTGCATTCCTCTCTTGTACACTAAACCTGCCCATCACCTCCTCATCACCTCCGTTTCCTGCACCAACATGTCCATTCAAGTCGGCACCAATCGCAACTCTCTCACTTCTAGGGATGTTTTCTGTATCTTCTAGGGATTTTCTCCGTATTTTACTGGTTTAATTAAATCTGATGACAGTGAGTCTGTGTGGGAATCTGTGTGTGTGTGCATGTCGGTGTGTTGGTCTATTTTGGGATATGCGTGTGTTTATTTCCTGCACATACTCATTTGGTGCAGTGTCATGTGTCGGCATACGATTGAAGTGGTCAGATAGTTTCCATCTGAGCCTCCCCTGTGTGCTTGTGTGTCTGTTGGCATCCCGTGTAGACCTGTCAACAACCAAATGATTGTACTGACTCTACAGCCTGTCACACCTCTCCACAGCAACCAAAGCAGTCAAGTGTTTTATGGTAGGAACTTGTCCCCTATGACTGGTTCCTGTTACTCTGTTCATTGTGAGTCAGTGAGAACCAGGTGTTTTTGGAGCGGCATCGAGTGGATCTCAGAGGTATTACATCTCCATGCAGTTCTCCAGTCCTGCTCCAGTGGAACCTAGATCAGGCCAACGGTCAATTCAGTACTGCCAAGAAGCAGGGGTCTTGAGATTTGAAGTCAATTAACTTGGAAATGGTGGACCTTTTCTGGAGACCCTCAATAATAGCATTAGTAATCCCTCTGAATACTCATACAATACTGTAACAAACACAGTAAAAGCAGTAGAGCATCTGTTAGTGGTTTCATCCAACCAAACCCAGTAGCGCCACCACTGTTTGGGTGGGGTTGTTTTTTCCAGGTTTCCCTTAAATAAGCTGATGTTTGGTTTTTCTTTGTGTTTCTACAGACAATCAGTTCAGGATGTCGATTCTGGAGCGACTGGAGCAGATGGAGCGAAGGATGGCAGAGATGGCTGCCCGCGACAACACCAATGGCAACCAGCAACAACAACAACAGCAGCATCAGGGCAGCCAGTTGGCCACCCCTCCTCCTCCACCAGTACTGGACGACCATGAACAGGTGAGTTTAAAGAAGTCGACCAATTCAATGTACTTTTAGTTTGAATCAGTGTTGTGCAGTGTTGATTCTGACACAGAAGCACTAGCACCAGGACCAGAGTGTGTTCTGGTCCTTGTGTTGTGCACTCCCTTTAAAACCACTTCTGCTGATGGTGTCAGTTCTGGTCCATGTCTTTATCCTAGCGCTGGTCCATGTCTATGTTCTGATCCTGGCTGTGTACTCCCTTTAAGATGACCTCTTCTGAACCTGTCCTATGTTTGGGGAATTTGGCAGCGTGTCCCGTGGTTAAAATAGACTCAAATGTGGAGGTGGCAGGGCCACGATGTGACCTTAACCAAAACAATTGCACATAGGAGCTGTGATTGACATCCTCAGGATGCAGGCCCCTGAAGTATGCTGCTGCCTTTTTGGTCAGTTTGTAATAAGCTGTCTAATAGGACAATTCTTGTGGAAGCAGACATGATATTTAGACATTTATATACATGGACTCTACATGGATCAGTCAGCCCTGCAAATCCACTCACTGCATTTCCCACAGTGCTTAGAGACGGGTGAAG
>JAPTHA010000013.1:13898151-13909099 GCA_029814585.1 Gymnapogon annona
TGAAAATCGCTTAAAAAACGAGCTGACTTTACTTCATTTAGGATTTTTTTGTGAGAAAACTATGCAATGTAGAGCTCGGAAATTTTGGATGTTATCAAACAAAAATATTTCCCATCACATATATTTTTTCAGGCAAATCTAAGGGGGTCAGGTGGGGAGCATTTGATGACTCCAAGTGGAATAACTCCAATAACAAATTAATACGCACCATTACAATATCTACATATTGAGGTTTGTTTTCCCAAACAACCCTTTAATGTGAAGAGTCGATTTAACTGACAAGTCATGGGTATTGTAGTATTTATGACCAGGACACAAAAACATTTAAACTTTTATAAGGAATTTATTTAAATAGTTCAGTAGTCATTTATAACTAATTTCTTTCATTATACATGTCATGATGAAGCAGCGTCCTGCTGTGTCACAGGTTAATCAACAGATATGATCAGATATAGATTTATGAAGTGTGTGTGTGTGTCAGTGCGAGCTCAGGTGACCCCATAGTGTGATTATTCATCAGCATCATTATTATTCATATGACCCTGAACTTCAATCTTAAAAAAAAAAAAAAACCCACTGGATCTCCCAAAGCACTGTGGGTACTGGAGTCGACAGGACAGGGCAGGGCGAACTGCAGTTCAACCTGCTTTTAAGTATGGATTCAGTGTAGCTGGGAATTGTGGGTAATGTAGTCGTCCTGTGCTGTAGATGTTTGTAGTTGGTGTAGCCTTCACTGACAAAGAATTGAGGGTAATGTAGTCTTGCTTAAAAATGGTAATTTTTCAGTTCATCAAGAATGTGTCCCAAATAGGCAGGATTGCGGGATGTGGAGTCCTGGTGAAAAGGGTTCTGGGTACTGTAGTCAACCGAAAACTACTGCGGGCAATGTAATGTGAGCAGGAATGCTGCGGTCCAAAAACACAGTGGGAGATCAGGTCCTGACTTTAAACAGAATAGAACTGTGGGTGTTGTGGTCCTGTGATTTTACCTCTGATACTCTAGGTTTCTGTTGGCAGATTGGAGCTGAAAGGAAAGATGGGGTAAATAAAGGGTTAGACTCCAGACTTCAGCTGTGATAAAGTCTGTTCTGGTCTGGATATGGATAATCAACATCTTGTGTTCTCCCGTCGATAGTTTCAGTCCCAGATCTTTGTCCATTCTGGGTCAGTTTTATAGACTCAGTAGTGAAGTTTACAATAGTAAACACAGAAAACTGCTCCCAGAGACATGCAAACCGGAATGAGTTTTGGTTTAGGTTAGGTTATACTTCATGTTTGTTCTTTGTTTTGGTCCAATCAAACAGATGTTGCTCTTTGTGACAGATTGAGGTGTATTTTCCATTTACGTTCCACATTGTATCAGATCCTGGAGTTCTGCGTTTCCGTATATCCATGAGTTTCCAATAACCAGATGCCTTGTCGGCTATTACTTTACACATTTTTTTATCTTTTCTTTTATGTTATCAGTGTCCTCTGGTGGGCCAGGCATTATTGGTGGGGACCACCTGTGGCTGACCAATGTTTTAGGGTGAAGTCCAGGCAGAAGGGGGTTATGGATGTTGTAGTCCATGAGTCTGGGGATGATGATATTTGAGATCAAGGAAAAGAAGAGTTGAGGTTTTAATCCAACAGAGGAGGACTTTAGGAGACAAAATCCAGTAGAAGGGGATTCTGGAAATTGTAGTCCAGGTGAAGAAATATAGATCTTAATGTCCAAGTAGAAGACTCCAGTTGTTGTCCAAAAAAATCAGGTGGTTATGTCTAAACAGGGGGGTTATGGGAGTGGTAGTCCAGGCAGGGGGATTGTGGCTGTAGTAGTTCAGGCAGAGTAGGTTGTGGCTGTTGTAGTCCAGTGGTCAGATATATTTAAGCCCTGAATAGACTGTGTGTTTGAGCCCCATCGTTTTATTTACAGTCACACAAGTCTTTATGTACATTACATACAAACACACATACGCGCACACACACACGCACACACACACTCACCGACTGCACACCACACAAATAAATAAATAAACAATAAATATAAATAAATAGGATAATATAAATACTTTGATAACAACTGAATTCTACAGTTGAAATCATCATTTAATATTAATACAAGATTATTTAATCACCATATAATCAATCAACCAATCAGCTGTGGAGAGACAGGCGCCTCTTGTGGTTACATCATTCCTCCTAATTATCCAATCACGGTGCCCATGTCGTCTCCTCATGGAAAGGAAATAAAACGATAAAAAGATGAATGTCTGCAGTGAAACACCGCTGCTAAGAAAGAAGGGGGCGGGGCCAACAGCAGCTTCCATGGAGACAACTGGCAGTGACCAATCAGAGCCTGTCGCGGGCAGGGACCCAAATGTAAGGTCCGCTCTGCTCCTCGATGACAGCTTTGACCAGATGATAGACCTCCTCAAAGCTGTCGCCGTGGACGATGGCTGTGGAAACAAACACAGATGAGCAACACACAAAAAACAAAATGCAAAGACAAACATTCAAACACACATAAACAAGAACATGCACACACACGAATACACAAACACAGAGTGAAAATTCAGATTAAAGCCACTAGTTTTAGGTTGGCTTTCAGGTGGGACGGAAAGACAGTTAATCATATCCGGTAAAACTAGCTAAACACAAGCATAAATTAGCCCTTTCATGCACAAATGATATGATGACCTACTTCAGTATATTTGGCATGAAAAAAATATGTCATCTTAATTTTTTATATATATTTTTCAAAGAGCTGGTGACATGCCCACTTGGGTGGACAATGTGTATTTGAACAACTAACGAAATATGAATTCAAGAAAAAAAATAATTTAAAAAAATATTGTAAACACTATAAAATGTTTTAGGGTGTTACACTTTGAATCTGTGCATGTATCCAGAACTCCCTGCTCAAAGTGACACTTTCAGACCTCAGGGTTTGGGTTTCTTTGCTTGTGAGACAAATGCCCCTTAAATGGAACGACTTGTTCATTAACCTATTGGAATTCTTCAGGATCCACTACTGAATAGAAGGTTTTTTTGTATCCAACACTGGTCTGATTTTGAAAAGCATGATCAGCATTTCCATGCTCCAGTGAATAATTATAAACAGAGTGAATGTACTTCAGAATCTGTTCAAATCTTTCAAATCAAGTCACAGGTGTGGCCGTAGCTTACGTGGCGGTGTAGCTTAAGGCCACAACCACCCTGAGCACAATCCGCTCTTGTCTGATCTCGGAAGTAAAGCAGGGTTGGGCCTGGTCAGTACTTGGATGGGAGACCCCCTGGGAATACCAGGTGCCGTAAGCTTAAAGGAAAAACAGAAAGGTAACAACAACAACACGCCTTGCCTAACAGAAACAACTGTACTATATTACTCCTGAGTTGTTGCTTGATGTCCTCATAGTTTTTTCACCTGTAAGGGTCTCCTTGAACAGGAGGAATGTGCAGATATTCTTCCCTTGCAAGACACATCAGCTCTTTTGTCAACCATCATGTTTTTGAGAATTCTTTTGCACTTACAAAAGCTGACCAGTGGGGTAGCAGTATATGGCAAAATACACTAGTATGACTGATGTTCCACAATTACATTAAGGAGAAAACAGCTTTTAAATAGCTGTCCACAATGCAGGAAAGGGCTAGCTAAATACTAGTTTAAGCTACCTAAATACTATAGTAAACTCACTAAATGCCAGTTTAGACTAGCTAAATACTAGATTAAACTAGCTAAAAACTAGTTTAAACAAGCTAAAAAATAGTGTAAGCTAGCTAAATACTTGAGCAAATAGAAAGATGACCATTTATGGACAGATGACCACATTTCTACTTGTGGGATTCCTCGGAGTTCAGCACTGGGCCCTTTGAGCTTTGCTTTTCTAAATTAACCCTTCGTCTGCTTCTTGTAGTTTACTTACATTGTTTTGTTCACATCATTCTGCTTGTATTCTCAGTAAAGGTCAAACCCTGGTGTCCTCTGTGTCTAGACCAAGGGTCGGCAACCTGCGTCTCCGGAGCCACATGTGGCTCTTTGAGCCGTCTGACGCGGCTCCCTGCGGCTTTTGGAAATAATTGACAGGTTTCATACCCTTCTTCTGCAACTTCTTAAGTTAAGTGGCGACATCAGAAACTCCAAATGAATTGTACTGTAATATTGTGATACTTTGTCACAATAAGTCACAGGATAGCTTCCTGTTTCATGTCTAACACAACTTCAGACTCAGAAGACATCATCGCTTTGTGTCTTTCTGGATGTACAGAAACCAACACTAGACCCATGGTAGTAAACTGACTGCTCAGTCATGGTGTTAAACAATTTTTTTTTAAATTCCTTCTTCTCACTTATCTATTTAAACAACAACGAGCATAGGTGAACTTATCAACTATGCAACACTTAGAACATCTTTCTTTTAATGCTAATTTATCCACTTTATGTTGACAATGTGCATGGTCACAAACAATATGAGTCATGTGACTCAACACAACTGGTCCCCCCAACAATCACTCTCAATATGCGTCATAACCGTGCGACATCTCCTATTGTGAGATTCAAAACTTGGAATGGTATCCCAGACGTTTATGTGAATATAAACAAACATGCACTTGGAATTCCCTTGATCTTTAGATCTTATGAAAGCAATAAGCCACTGCATGGAAAAATACATTTCCTTTCTGCATGTAACAAAGCATTTTGAACTTTGAAAAAAAAAATCTGTTGGGTTGAAGGTTACTTTCAAGTAAAATACTCAGGACCAGACCCACAAAGAATTGATTGCTCCTCCTAATAGCAATTTTATGTGCGCAGAATTAGCTCATGCAATATGCCCTGTTTTAGAGTCTTATCCTCAAAATAATTTGCTATATATTATATATTATACATATAATATATATACCGTATATATACACATATAATAATATGCCAGCGGTAAGACACTCACAAAGTTTACCAGCCGATTGCAATTTGCGCTTCTCATTGTAATGATGATGAGTTCTTTTGGCTTTTTCCCTTCCGGGGTAGCCACAGAGAGACTGGGCTTTAACTGGCACAATGAGACACACACCCCCTTGTGGCTGCAGTAGGCAGTGGCATGAAGGGTTTTGCCCAAGGACCCACTGAATGCTCATCCCGGGTATCAAATCTGGGTACCCTATGCACCAGCCTGGTGCCTTACCAACTGAGCTATCCAGCCACGTGCTTCTGATTGCAATACACCATGGAAAAAATGCCAAACTTTTATTATTCGCCAGCAGTAAAGTAAGAACATGGTCCTCTCTACACATGCAGTCAACTGCCAACCTGTGTAAGAACATTCATTCAATCATTCATCTTCCAAACCCGCTTTATGTTAAAATCTATATATGTCCACAATGTTACAAGATTTATCACTTTTGGTTAATGTGATTTCTTCTCCTGAACCTCAGCATCTGCACATCATATTAAGTGTTGGATAGTTAAATAGTATGCCTGTTGTTGTTTAAATAGTTAAGTGAGAAGAAGGGATTAAAAAAAAAAATTCAAATAGTTTAGCACCATGCCTGAGCAGTCTGTGTACTGCTATGGGGCCAGTGATGGTTTCCATATGTGACAAATGAGATAGGGGGGTCTTCTTTGTGTGTCCCGTTATGGGATGTACTATGAGAAGTCCAAGTAGACAATGTTTTTTGTACCCTTGCAAACAAGTTCAAATGCCTCTGGGAGCGGTAAAGATCACGACCCCTGGTCTAGAAGGTGAAAGGTCAAAATGCCGATTTAGTAGTGTGTTGTCCGGTCTCCTCCCATCCTGAGGATTATCTGTCCAATATTCCATCACTGATCCTGTCTTACAAACTGGTACAACTACACTTAGAAGTGACAGAGGCGCTGAAACACTGGGGAAGTCATGAGAGGCCCATGTGAACAGAGTGGACATTGGACATGTATGTGTGAAGCTAAAGTACCAGTGAAACACTCCAGGAAGTCCTGCTCCAGTTTAATGGCTCGGTCCAGAGCTTTACGGGCCTGGTCCTCTGACAGACGTTTGTTCAGATCCCTGGATGAACAAAACACATGCTTATTCAGTCACAGTTGATATATTAACAGACTAACGTGTAATAACAATCAGTAATACCAGATTCATCAGTATCACATGCATCTCATGCCAGTGTTTACCATGTATGTGGTCATGTGACCACAAGTTCAGAGCCTGTGGAGACTAGTGGGACTTACAGGATGTTCTCCAGGGATCGTGGTCGGATGAAGATGGCGATGGGATGGAGATGAGCCGCCTGTAACCTCCGCACGGCGTTGGCTGACACATCCAGGATGCAGTGTTTACCCTGTCAATAGCCAATCAGAAAGCAACAATCACAACCACACAAAGACTAAGAGCATCAGATGTTCTATCACAGGTTCTACCACAGGTTCTGCAACAGGTACTACCAGAGGTTTCACAAAGAGTTCTATGAGGGGTAGTACCACAGATTCCACGACAGGTTCCACTAAAGCTTCTACCACAGGTGCTATCACAAGTACTACCACAGGTGCTAGCACGATTTCCAACACAGGTTCTACCACAAGTTCCACCACAGGTTTTACTGCAGGTTCTATCACAGGTTCTACTACAGGTTCCAACACAGGTTCTATCACAGGTTCCAACTAATTGGATGGTTCTGTCTACATTACACTCGAATCCATCACACATTTCACCATTGGTTCCAACAGATGTTCTACCACAGGTTCAACACGAGGTTCAATCACGTTTGACCACAGGTTCTGTCATGGATTGTATCACAGGTTCCATTACATGTTGTACTAAAAGCTCTAACCCAAAGGATGATTCTGTCTTTATTACACGTGACTAAAATACCTATTCAGAAACACTTTAATCACCATGGTAATCATGCATTGTCACCTGCTCGGCCACCTGTCGGACACTCTGCACCGATGTTCCGTATAGGTGGTTGTTGTACTGCCCCGCCTCGATGAAGCGATGTGATTGGATGTCCCGCTCCATCTGTTCCCGAGATCCAACAAAGTGGTAGTCCCGCCCATCTACCTCGTAGTCCCTGCGAGGGCGAGTTGTGTCTGAACAAGGAGAGAGAGAGAGAGGCTGTAGAGTCAGGTAAGAGGTGAAGACGGTGTGATGTCAGCACAGGGGACAGGGCTTACGAGGAACGCAGGAGCCAAACTTGTCAGGGAACTCGGACAGGAGGTCGTCGTTGACTCGGTCTTTAGTTGGACCCAGGATGATGACGGGACGAGCATAGTCCACTGAGGAGAGAGACAACATTTCACATGACCACAGAGGCTGACATCAGAGGTCAAAGGTCGAAGGAGACTCACCTTCAATCTGAGTGACGAGTTCATAGCTGTGAATGAAGCCTTCTCTACCTGGACCAACGAACACAGGAAATGTCAGTATTCCCACAAAGGCAATGTCATGCGCATTGCACACATACACACACAACCATGACAAGTTTAACAAAACCACACTGCTTTATATCACATTATGGGGTGATACGGGTACTATTATGGGATTACTAGTACACTGTGATTACTACTCTGGAATTGCTACGCTGTGATTCCTACTGTGATTCCTATCCTAGTCATACATCGTCTTGTTAACGTGACCTACCTTTACTTTTCATCCTGGACCACTCCTTCCTCTCCACTCTGAAACACAAATTCACCTGTCAAAACCTGGACTCATCATCATACTGGACCAGGTTATCAAGACCAGGATCTTGTTCCTGGTTCGTCATGACCATTTCAGCATTCTAAATTAAATCTAAGTGTTATTATTGCATCTGAAATCCTGGAGTTGAGAACGGTCTGAGAAGCACAGAAAATAAAAACAAACCAATCAGATACATTCAAGTATCGGCCTTTGACCCTAGCCCTGGAAATAGAGTGACCAGATGTCCCACTTTGTGTCGGACAGTCCCAAAATTTTATTATTTTTCCCACGTCCTGCAAATTAAGGAGCTGCTATAGTTTTGAAATGTGTGTTTTTATAATGTGGCAGTTCTGAGTTGCTTAAGTTAACAGAGCTGGGAGAAGGGGCGCAGTCAAAAGGGTGCACAGTAACACAGTATATACACTTAATATTATTAATCTTATTACTTTGTTTGTTCTAACTATGTGTTCCTCCAGACCACTTTTGATTCGTATTTGTTGTTTTATTGGTTTGATTATGTTAGGTAGTGCCTAGTTTTATACCCAGAGGTGCTTTTACTACCTCACTGTGACATTTTCAGTAAAAAGAGATAGATTTTAAATGTATTTAATACGTGTTATTAATGTGATTCTGAGCTGAATGAGGTGGATTTTTATTCCAGGTAATGGTTTCTTCAGATAATTAGTAACTGTTGGTAGTGTACTTCAGCTCTACTTGAATATGTGGTTGTGTAGATGGTTTCTACTGGAGCAAACACTTTCATGTTATGGAATTTGGACAGGAATTGTAAAGGGGCAGTGTTCTTTCTATCTGTTCTTTGGAGAAAATACAGACAATCCCTGCCCCTTTAAAACACTTTAAACTCCTATAGTTATACTTCGAAGAGCAAGAGAATAGTCGCATTGACTGTATATTGTGTTTGATTGTACACTGTCCAGTATGTTCAGAAGAGGAAACTGTCAATGGCTATGAAAGCTTATATATAGCAAATATATAAAGTTTGAATTTTAATAGTTGTTAATCTGATACTGAATCAACTCCACGTCAAACCACAGTTTATGACATAGTATAAGTTATAAGATAAGGCCCCAAGTGTATAATTTTAGGAATCTGATTACCTTACCTGGAACTGACCCGGCAGTCATGGTCACTGGAAGTGACCTCCAGGCTTCAAGACCTGATCCACCCTCCTGATACCAAAACCCCAGACCTGAGTCCATTTACCTGTGTTTGGAAGGGATGTAACCCAGCTCCTCGAGCTCCCCCTGCTGCGTCAACCGCCTTGCCTGCCACCACTCATCGTCAGCGCTGTCCATCACGTGTAGCACTTCCCCAAAGTTAAAGTCCAGAGCTTGTGAAAGGACGCCGCAATCCCACTGTTTATCGTAGTCAAACAATGCTCTGAAACACAAACAGAAGACAGACCTGTAGATCTGTACACCTGTAGACCTACAGACCTGTATGTAGACCGGTAGACTTTGTACACCTGTAGACCTGTATCCCCGTAGACCTGTAGATTTACAGACCTGTAGACCTAGAGATGTAACACCTATAGACCTGACACCTGTAGATCTATACACCTGATTTATGTAGTCCTGTATGTAGATCTGTACACCAGTAGACTTGTAGACACGTCAACCTGTAGACCAATACACATGTACACCTATACACATGTAGATGTGCAGAGCTCCGTAAAGTAGACCAGATCCTCTAGCCCAGGTGTGCTGTTACCTGATGTAGAAGCTGCGATTGGTTCTCAAACTGCCAGATGAATTGCTCATCATCTGCTCCCTCAGGTCGTGAATCTTTGCCTCGAAACGACTGTATTCTATAAACATACGCATGGTATCGTATATAAATGTATACATCACAAACATATGGACAGTTGTGTCTGATGGAGTGGGGGTTGGTTCTCACCCTCAGGTCTGTATTGTGCTACGATGGTAACGGTCTGTCCGGCGTTCTTCAAAGCGGCTGCTGCCTGTTCATGTGTGGCATACCTGAGGTCTACACCATTCACCTGCAAATATAAGCACACCTGATAGAGCTGCTCCACTCGCATCTTTGTAGATAACTGACCACAACCACATGGACAACCAGCTCAGGTCTACCTCTGGGTTTACTGATTTTACTGGGGTGACTGAATTTGACTGGTTTTAACAGTTTTACTGGGTTTAATTGGGTGTCTTGGTTTACTGAAATTTACTAGTTTATACTGGTTTTTACTAGTTTATACTACTTTTTTCTGGTTTTAACTGTTTATACTAGTTTGTATTAGTTTATAAAAGTTTTAACTGGTTTAACTTGTTTTACCTGTTGATACTGGTTTAAAATTATGTTTACCAGTTTTAAAAGTTTGTATTAGTTTATACTGGTTTTAACTGTACTTACTGTTAACTGGTTTGACAAGGTTTAACAGTTTTTTACTGGTTTTTACAAGTTTATATTGGTTTGAACTATTTACTGGTTTTAACAGTTTTTACTGGTTCTTACTTGTTTATAGTATTTTACTGGTCTATTCTTGTTTAACTGGTTGATACTGGTCTAATCTGTGTTTACTGATTTCAACTGTTTTTGCTATGTTTTACCAGTTTATATTGGTTTTAACTGTTTATACTGTTATTTTTTTAACTTTTTGTTTAACTGTTTTTACTCATTCATACTGGTTTTCTGTTTTACTGGTTTGAACAGTTTTTACTGGTTTTTAATAGTTTACACTGGCTTTAACTGTTTACTCTTTTTAACTAGTTCATATTGGTTTTAACTGTGTTTGCAAGTTTAAACTGTTTTTATTGGTTCTTACTATCTTATACTGGTTTTAACTGTTTATACTGGTTTAATTGTTTTCACTGGTTTCAACTACCTTCTATTTTTTATCTGTTTTTACTGGTCTTAACTAGTTCATATTGGTTTTTACTGTGTTTACTGGTTGAAACAGTCTTTCTGGTTTTATTGGTTCTTACTGGCTTTAACTGTCTACAGTTTTTTGTCTGTGTTAACTGTTTTTATCTGTGTTTACTAGTTTGGTACTTTATTTAGATTAGATTAGATTACTTTATTAGTCCCACTCGAAGAAATTTCCATTTACAGAGCTATATATATATATATATATATATTCATTATATGCCATGAATGAATGAATACATATATATTTATACTGGTTTTATTGTGTTTACTGGTGCCTACTAGTGTCTAGACCAGGGGTCGGCAACCTGCGGCTCCGGAGCCGCATGTGGCTCTTTAGCCCCTCCCTTGCGGCTCCCTGGAGCATTTTCAAAAATATATGAAAATGGAAAAATATGGTGG
>JAPTHA010000013.1:13921672-13933638 GCA_029814585.1 Gymnapogon annona
TACGTCAGAGGGACAGCACATGTTAGAGGTTTTGGAGATAAGGTCAGAGAGGCCAGACTGAGATGGTTTGGACATGTTCAGAGGAGAGAGAGGGAATATATTGGTAGAAGGGTGCTGAATCTTGAAGTGCCAGGTAGGAGGCCTTAGAGGTAGACCAAAGAGGAAGTATAAACGTGTGGTAATATAAGAATGACCACAAAAATTCTAAAATTTAAAGCTCTCATGAATTATTTTCCACAATAACGTTCACTGTATGTCATAACGTAATATGCTATCAGTAACAAAATAATAAATTCATTTAGTCGTATGAAAATAAATAATATACAATTTAAGTATTTGTTTTCGTTTTATTCATTTTTTAAGTTGATTTTTAAACAGGCACTATATCACGCTACCTTTCGCGGGTCCTTCACAGCAACACCCTTCCAAGATGGCAGCCAACAGTAGCAGCACGGGTAGCAAATCCAGCAACAGCGGCGGAGGAAAACAGTCCGGTCCGTCAGCAGAACAGGTATTTTCATCTTCATATCAGTCAGTATCAGCCTTTACACTCTTGCTCGTAACTTTTCATAGACGACAGATGAGTCTAAAAGGCCCAAAATACCGCGCAGCGAGCCGAAGCTAGCGTTAGCTTCCCATTCGCCATCACCAGGCTCCCATCCCACTGTCAACGCACAAAGCCACAAATAAAAAAAATGAATTACGTTAACACAGTAATTCTCGTGTGACAGAGGCTGCAGCTTGTTGTAGCGTAGTTAGTAGAATTCTTAATTTTCTGCTGAGGTAGGGTGCTTTCGCCTTAAGTCTAGTCAGTCGCAATAACTGACTCGACTTGGACTGAGTGGAGGAAGCTATTTTTAACACACCACCAAATTCACTTTACAAATGTTTAGCACGCGAGTCTTCAGCATGTTTTGCGTCCTAATGGCTCAATGCAGGCAAGTAATTCATCCTATACTACTTAAAGAGTTCGTTCGTTTTCATTTTTAATTCATTTCAGTATAATACTAAAAAAGTTAGAATACAAAAGGCTCTGAGGAAGACATCTTACATCTGTAAGAATCTAAATGATAAATGAAGTTATCTGACATTAGGAGACATTGATGCCCATAAAATCCAGTGCAACCAAGTGCCTTTAGCACTTAATCACCTATTTAGTTGAGTCCAATTTAATTTCATTATAAATACAGTTGTCTTCAGCAGGAACAGGCAAGTGGTCGGAGTTAATGGATAAAATGGATACAAGGAAATCCTTGTATAAAATCTGTTGGAGGCAACAAAGGTTTTAACACTGGGGCAGAGGTTTGTGTTCCTCCAGAACAACCCTTAAACATAGAACCAGAGATACAACAGAAACGTTTAGATTAAAGTAAATCCATGGATTGGAATGGTGTTTCATTTATAAAAAAAAAAAAAAATTATATATGCATATGTATGTGTGCACGCACACACACACACACACACACACACACACACACACACACACACACACACACACACATATATATATGTATGTATGTATGTATGTATATATATATGAGTTGATCACATAGGATCTGGTTGTAATGGGAAGAACTGCAAGGGGCGTGAATAACTTGGTAAGATGCCGTTTACGTACTTATTCAACTTGTTTAAACAAGAGAAAGTGAGAAAGTACACATTTGATAATGTAGTCAAAGTATTAAAGTCCAAAGTTGTATTTGCTTAGTCTTTTATGCCATGTTGAATAAATATTCATCAAGTGTTTCTATGCAATATATGCAAGCTGGTATATTTTTATTGTTTTGTGTATTTTACGTAATTGTCCTTTATGTACATAGTTTTCACTATTTTCAATAGTTTATATTATAAAATAGATTCTGTCTTTGCATTTTTACTTTAATTTACTTGTATCTGATTGAGTTGTGGATCCACCTGAAATCATATATTCTGTTAATATTTAATATGTGTTACTGTTTTTGTGTGGCAGGTGGTCGCTACATTTCAGAGGATGCGTCAGGAGCAGCGCACTATGGCATCTAAAGCCGCAGAGCTGGAAATGGAGATCAACGAGCACAGGTTGGGCACATAAAGGCATCATGACAAATAGCATATATGCTATTTGTCATCATCATCATGTCTAATCATTTGCCCATAAGTTTTTAGATAGATAGATAGATAGATAGATAGATAGATAGATAGATTGATAGATATAATTGTCCCAGTCGGGGAAATTTCTGATTACAGCAACATAATACAAAGAGTAGACAGATATACAACAATTGAATTCTTGTACAAAGTAGACAGTATACATGATTGAAGTCCCAGAGATGATGATGAGGGACTGTAATGTGTCTTCTGGAGCTGAGAGATGGTGGTGTGAATGTCCTTGATGGCCACTGTAGTGTAGCCTAGTCTAGCATCGGCTGCTAACAGCTAACTGTTCAAACATTCACAAACCGTAACACCATCACATACACATACATCGCCAGTCCCCCCCTCTCCTTCACCACTCTCCCTCGTTCTTTGATTCGGTATCACCAATAAAAAACCACCAAAGCAACGATAGAGTCCGGTGTGTTGTCCGTGAGCCAAAGTGTCTGTTACAGCAGGATGCTGCCCCACTTGTACTGCCGCTGCAGTCCGGTCAGCATTAGCTGTTAGGTCTTCCACCTTGTCGGTAGATCCTCCGCCACTGCCAGAACCAATGGAAAGTTCAGCTGTACCGTCCCCTCCTCACCTGGTACATTGAGCCAGCTCTGCAACCGCTCCTCCGATGCCGCAATTCCTCCAGAAACATGAGTCACTGTCCCTGTAGTACACCGCTGTTGCTAACTCCAATAGCTGATCTGACTGTAAAAAATGGGCCGGATCACGATACCACCCTTTGTGGTGTTGAAGAGGTCCATGAGGGTATCAAACAAACTACTACCCTCACAAAAACTTCAAAAATTACACATGTCCATGTTGTACAAGAGTCCAATTAACATGACCACAGGAGAGGGGGCAGAAAAACTTAAACTAGGAAAAAGAGTTAGGAGTGGTTGGCGGTTCAATTCCCGCTCTCTCCTGATCATGTGTCCTTGGGAAAGACACTTCACCCACCTTGCCTGTGTATGAATGTGTGTGTGAATGATGACCCTGTGATGAACTGGCGACTTGTCCCGGGTCCCCCCCCGCCCTGCCTTCACCCTAGAGTAGCTGGGATAGGCTCCAGTGACCCCTGTGACCCTGCAAAGGATAAAGCGAGTTTGGAGATGATGATGAAGAGTTAGGAGCTGCTGTTAGGAGGCTGCCTACTGTGGCTCCATCTTGGAAGAAGTAGTTGATAGTGATTTTCTAAGTTCTATATGTAGTTTTATAAGTTCTGACAAAGACTGAATACTTTCCTAGAATGAAAGGTTAATTCAGGGGGCTCAGACTTCTTTTCTGTCAGGTTCCACATTCAGCCCAATTTGATATCCAATGGGCTGGACCAGTAAAATAATAAAAAAAACTAACTCCTAATTTTTGTCATTGCTTTAGTGGAAAAAACACTTGTATACAAACTATACAAATAAAAAAAGATATGAATAGCTTAAACAGCTTTTTCTTGTGTTAACAATGTTCTGCTTCTATAATGCACATACATATGTGCATTATAGATCAGATCTATGAAGACGAAAAAATCCATGGGTCAATTATCATCCCATACTTGACTGATTGTACTATTTATAGACACTGTTCTTCCTTGTTTTCCAGCTTAGTAATCGACACCCTGAAGGAGGTGGATCCCTCGAGGAAATGCTTTCGTCTAGTGGGGGGTGTCTTGGTAGAAAGAACAGTAAAAGAAGTTCTGCCAGCCTTGGAAAACAACAAAGAACAGGTAATGATCAAGAAAACAAAGCACAGCACTAGGTACAACATCGTTCTGTATGTCACTATGACACAGAAACCATGGAACAGGACATGGAATCTTCAAGTTTGAGAATAGAGACCTGCCAAGTTAACAATGAATACGATATTTGCATTTCAGTGGGACGACTATGAAACACATTTGTGCTTGTGTCATAACGTTATAGATGCGCAGTGATTAATAGGTTTTCCCCGTCATTGCTTTCACACTGAATATGTAAGAGGCATTTTCAACCATATCTGAAGGAAACTCCCAAGGAAATAAATCAAAAATATGTCAGATATCAACTTCTGTCTACATTTGCTATACAATGCCAACGTTAGCGCTGTCTTAAAAACACTTGCATATACATAACAAGATATAGACATGTGCTAAGTGTAGCAAATACTGTGCAATTGAAAATGTGCAAATTAGATGTATGCTATATGAAAGGGTAACATTTTAAAAGTATACATAAGTGTAAACATACATGCAGTAGTGTAATATATGAACATGATGTTTGAAATGATTGATGTCTGTTTCTTGTGAACTGTACTATGATTCAGTCTTATACTGTACTTGCAGACTTGTTAAGGGAATTGCCCACTGTGGGATAAACATATCTTAGTACTGAGTAATTTTTTCCTTTTATGATAACCCTCTTTTTTTTTTCTTTCTGCAGATTTCTAAAATAATCGAGTCCATCAACACACAGATGCAGACCAAAGGGCGGGAACTGACAGAGTACAGGGAGCGCTACAACATCCGATTGGTCGGAGAGGGAGAAGGAGAAACACAGGGCCAATCAGCAGCGGCGTCTAGAGAAAGCGAAGGAGGTGCCTCCAAAAGTGGAGCTGGGGTTCTGGTGTCGTAGTCTGGAGTAACAGTGGGGAGGGGTGGCGTCCTCTGCCGTACTGGCCATACAGTTGGAGTCATAAAATCTGAGTTTCAACACGCAACAGTGTACACAATCATGTGTTTGGATTTCTGCTGACATTGATGCATTATGTATTTCAGTCATTTGTACCAAGGGTCTTAAATTTGCTTTTTAGTGAAGTTGTCATTTTATTGCTGCATCATTTTGGTATACTGTAAGTAGATAGTTCAGTCAATGCATTTTAGAATGGAAGCGTATAGTTCAAATTATTAACAATAACCAATATTCACATGCTTCACATGCGTTTGGATTTTCTAAATTCAAGATTTTGGAGTTTGAACTTCAAAATGTGGAAACAAAGGTTAGAGGGCAGTCACCCTTTCCAAGGAATAGCAGGTTCCGAAAGGCATTTCCACCACTTGGACAAAACTTGCAGGAAATGTTTCACTCCATGTTACAAGTTTAAGAATTCTCCACATATTTGCCATACATGTATAGGCTGGTGTAAGCGCAGCCACTTCTCCAGGACCAGAATCTCTTAACATGGTTGAATCCAACTGAAAAATGCCTTCAAGGACCTGGGTTCCACTGACCACTGTCTGTGCAGTTAAAATGAGGAGAAATGTGTGTTTTTGTTTTTGGTCAATGATTAAAGAATGTCACAACTGTGCTTTCTTGTAAGATGTTTTATTCTTGTTACAGGGTACCTCATAATAATCACTTAATTTCAAAATACTCATGCAACTATATGGATGGATGGATGATAGATGGATCCTTCGCAAACTGGAAAATTCTAGTGCAATATCACAAACTGATATTCTGGATTTAAAAAACAAACAAAATTAACGTGCAACACTAAGCTGGAGGTGGATACATGAAAGACACTGTAAATACACTTTAATGACATGACTTTTAACATGATAATATGAGCAGACAGCTTGTGATTAATTTTATAGGCGCTGTCTACATATCTGGCGACTTATTGCAGATCGACTTTTTAACCTTAAATTCAAAAAATCTAGCTTCCGACGAGGATGGGATTCGAACCCACGCGTGCAGAGCACAATGGATTAGCAGTCCATCGCCTTAACCACTCGGCCACCTCGTCACGTTGAATGATGGCAACGTATCCGAATTTAACTATAAATAACAGCAAGAGCAAACTATTGCTGGAGAGAATTCGTTATTACTTCTATTTTTGCAATGACTTCATAACCAGTAACGGTAGTAAAAAGCCGTTTTACTCTGTCCATTACATCCGATGCTGGCAGCTAGCTTGCTAACACCAACGCAACTAGACTGAGCGGCGTCTTTACTCCGGTCATTACGGGTTTTACGTAAACCGTGCGCCGTTGTCGCAGCAGCAACAGCAGCAGTAGTATTAGCAGTAGCATACAATGGTAATATCTGTAGTGTTTTGATGGCGAGAATTAAAAATCGACTGTTAACGTCGAATTATACATGTTGTCTATAGCTAGACGAACAGTAGCGCTGCCACACACAATAGAAATATGCAGCAACATAGTCGCAGTCTTTCCAGGTTTCCAGATTTCGATGCTAGCATTATCATAGAAACGTTACGTTAGCTGGGACGTTTGGACAGAAATAGGGAGCGCGTGAAGGGGCCAGTGTTTGGATCTGCTTTGTACACGGTGACCGGTCAGTTCGCAGGTCCTTCTCAATGCATCTCTCCAAGAAATGCTCGGTGTTTAAAGTGGTACTGAGTGCTCTGCTGATCGTGGCGCTTCTGCAGCTCATATACTTGTCCTTCTTGTCCAAGTTCCACGGTAAGCAACAGCGGTACCGGTACTCGGAGCTGTTCGGAGGCTCTGGGGTCAAGAAAAATGCGTACGCCGATAAAAACTCGCGGAAGGAGCGTCTGAGGTACTCGCTGTCCACCGGCGGCATCTTCGACAGCAGCGGTCAGTACCGGATCTACAAGAACTTGATCAAAAGTGATGTCACCGCCAATCAGAAGCCCGGGTCCGACCCCAGCGCCGGTGTTCTGACACTGGCCACGCACACGACCATCAACAACCTGCATCACCTGGAGTCTCTCCTGGAACGGTGGCAAAACCCGCTCTCTGTGGCCATATTCGCCCACGGGCAAGATGTGAAGTTTGCCACGGCCCTGGTGTACGCCCTCAGCTTCTTCTGCCCTCAGATCCAGGCCCTGGTGGACTTCCACCTGGTCTGCCTGTCAGGGGAGATGGCCAGTTTCCCCGAGCAGGACCGGGAGCACTTCGCGGGTCTGGAGGACTGCGCATCGGTGTTCTCCAGACTGGAGACCCACAGAGACAAATACAAAAACTACGCCATGGGTGGAAACATCTCGTACCCCAACAATCTTCTTCGTAACGTGGCTCGAGGAGGCACCGAGTCCTCCCACATCCTGGTCATCGACATCGACATGATGCCCAGCGCTGACCTCCATCAGCAGTTCCTGGCCATGATCATGAAGCGCGCGCCCGGCAGCGACGAGGTGTTCGTCTTACCCGCCTTCGAGATCCGTCACGACAGGAAGTTGCCCGCCACCAAGGCAGAGCTCGTGCAGCTCTACCAGGTCGGTGAGGTCCGGCCGTTTTACGAAGAGCTGTGTTCCCGCTGTCAGGCACCGACCAACTACTCCCAGTGGGTCAACAGCCACGTCAGGGGGTCCACGGCCCTGGAGGTGGCCTACACCCTCAGCTGGGTGGACCCCTGGGAGCCCTTCTACATTGGGCCCCGAACTGTGCCTCTATATGATGAGAACTTCAAACAGTATGGGTTTAACCGCATCAGTCAGGTCGGTACCAAAAGCAATTGGGGGGGGGGGCTTTTTGATATCAAGGTTGATAAGAGATTTTGTAAATGGCAAAAAAAATAAATATTGAGTATAACCCTCAGTTTATGATGGGAGAAAATTGACCCATCTGTTAGACTTCTTTTAATTGTCATCACAGACACATATGATGGATCTGGCAATGAAATGTCATAGATTGGAAACTGATAACACAAATAAATAAATATGGAGAATACAAAAGTGCACAATTGTTAAAGTAAATCCGAAGCCACGAGTGGCTGCAGTGCAAGGGTGTGAAGGTGACAACACACACAGTCAATGTAAATAAGAAAGAAATAAGATGGACAGTGCAATATTGCGCAACAATGTAAACGGTACTGAAAACAGTGCAACTATTGCACATCAACATACAGTACTATAAACAGTGTAAAAATTACACGTCAATATAAACAGTACTATAAACAGTGAAAATACTCTACATCAGTGTAAACAGTACAATAACAGTACAGTACAGTCGTTGTTTAGCCTATTGGTTACATAACTTTATAAAATTGAACTTGGATGATTCTAGTCTTTTGGATAGAAAATGTGAATTACATTACCTTAAACATTAGAAGAAAGTAAAATGCAGTTTCAATAGATTTTTAGCGAAGTAGCAGAGTAGCTAACTCTGTCCTTATGTATCAAAATTAAATGTAGTGCTTTTGATCAAAGTGCTTCATAAACGGCAACAATAAATAATAAGAACTGAGTAAAAATAGATTCAATAAAATAAAATTAATAAAAAAAAAGCTCCAAATTGGCGACCCCGTGGAAGGGAAAAAGCCGAAAGAACTCATCATCATCAAAAAGTTCTAAATATCCCAATAAACTAGAAAAGCACTTGGAGAGCGCAGACTTCCACCAAGGCAGTTCAGTTCCGCACCATGCTACTGTAACATATGATACCCTTTAAACTGGTTAACAGATATAGGTCAACTCTGACATGGTGTCATATGCCATTTGCAGAAACAAATGCGTCAGCTGAGAGGTTATTCAACTGAAAATTCCATAAAACAATCGATCCATACGATGATCTGCATCACCTCCAAAATCGAGTAACTTGCTACTTGTCCAATTTCGTACACTTAAATTTCATTACAATCTATCCATAACTTTTTTGAGATTTATTACTAACTAATAAAGGAACACACAGGCAACCCCTGGTGAATACATAACCTCCTTTGAGAAGCTAATAAACTTTCTTACCTACTTTCTAAACCAGCTCAGAACCACACCTGTCTGATTTGATTTTCTCCCTCACTTTATGGAAATGAAATTAGGGTTGAAGTGTCCCCCAAACTCTAGGTGGGAGATAGTTACAAGATTAACAAGCAAGTCTATATCTGGGGTTTCACTCAGCTATGTTGCTTGTCACAGTATTGCAACATTGGCGCTTAAAGGGTTAATATGGATGACAGTGATTCCAGCTTCAGTTTCTCTTTCTTGATGACAATTCTTTTCTGTTTCTTCATAACAGTTTTAAGATTTGCTCGAAGTGTCTTTTTTGTGCAGGCATTTCTTCATTGTTTCCCATTTCTTTATCTGCTCTCAAGTCCTTTGACTGTGCAGCTCATTTCCTTCCAAAAAAGGACACAGAAAGAAAGCTCTGCAATTCACTAACAAACACACTGGCAGTGACCTTGTGACCGTCTTTAGAGTCTGACATATATGACAACTGGAAAAGCACTCAGAGAACACACACCTCTGCCATGGCAGCTGAGTTTCCCACCATGCTGCTGGAACTTATTTAAAGCTTGTTATCTAGCAACAAATAAGCATAGGGCCACAGTGATATGGTATTAAGTCATGTACAGAAACAGACATGTCAGCTGAGAGCTTATTCATCTGAAAACGCTACGAAAGAATCCTGGATCTAGACGATGATCTGGATCAATCCCAATATCTAATCACTTGGTCATTGTCCATTTCTTGTAAGTTTCATTAAAATACATACATAACTTTTTGAGTTATGTCTTGCACAGACAGACAAACAAACCCTAGTGAACACATTACCTCCCTGGAACAAAGTATTAGAAAGAAATTCTTAGTCGTTTAATCTTTTGGAAACATTCTGGTTTTAGGTTTTGAATTAGCCCTCGTTTTACTGCATGTTTATTGTGAATTTAATTCAGTAAAGCAATCATGAATTAATACTCCACTTTTTTTTGTCCCAAGTGAACTGTATATTACCGTGGCCTGTCTTTCCTCAACGATACAATAATAATAATTTCTTTTATTTGGGGGTGGCTATGGCTCAGGCAGTAGAGTGGGTTGGCGGTTCTATTCCTGCTCTCTCCTGATAGTGGGCTGTTGTGCACACTTCACCCACCTTGCCTCCAGTGTCCCTTTACTGTGTGCTGTGTGACTGATCCCTACAATGAACTGGCGACTTGTCCAGGTGATGTGTTTCACTTTACCATCACTAACAGTAAATTCTGCTGGTTCACGAGACTCTAAAGTTATGTGTTTTTGTTCTATAAATACAAAGCGTACCCTTCAAACAAAATCCTCGAAACATTTCACATGTCTTACATTTTGTGCTTGTTTCAATCAAGATAAGCTTTGATTCTTTTAAATTCTCACTGTTAGGCCTAGAAAGTCTAATATTTACTGTGGCTGAAATAATTCAACTCCCATAGTTTGACTGATTATGGACGAATGGAGCACAACAAAATCTACTTTTAAAGTGACTCCTGACACACAGCTCTGACACTGCAGCCAAATGCATGAACAGAGATCACAAGGGTGTTGATAGTGATATTTGTATTTGGGAGAGGATTAAAGCATGATGTGCTTATGTTTTCCATGTTTTCATGATAATTGACTTCCCTCCTTTTCTTACCGTACCTATGTCACTTCAATGGTGTCATGACTCGCGTAAACATACACGCTGCTTTTAATGGGTGAGTTATCTGCATTACAAGCTTTACAAGCCATGTTCCCCCTAGTTGTTAACCCCCTGTCCAACCTGAATCGATGTATCAAATACCACACACTGAGGCTTAGAGTTATGTGAACAGAAGAATTTGGTCTCAATTGATCAAATAGTGTTGGATAACATGAGAAAGGTTGAAAATGCACCGGCAAAACACAACAAAAGCCACAAGAACTGGTGTGACATACAAGGCCATTAATTGAGATCAGTCTGGTCACCTGAAGGGAAGCTGGAGTGGATTTTCATTGTTTCTATCTCAAAAGACCACCTATAATACTAGTGGTTCCATCAGGTATCTGACATTACACCTTCTGACCTTCTGCCATCTCTGACCTCTTTGTTGTTTGTCATCTGCCCTGTCTCGCTGTCTCCCAGGCCTGTGAACTCCATGTGGCTGGATACAAGTTTTCAGTGGTCAACTCTGCTTTCGTGGTTCACCGAGGCTTTAAGATCCAGGGGGAGTTTCATCCCAGGAAGGATGAGGAGAACAAACGCAACCGGGTTCTGTTTCGCAACTTCAAAGAGGGCCTAAAAACCAAATACCCATCGTCCACGCGAAGATGTTAAAGGAGTATTAACCTGAAGACATCCTGCTTGCCGGAGCCTCCGAAGGAATCAGCATTCTGATCACGTGACGGACATTTATTTTTGTAATCGAAATCACATTTACTGCAGCTTCTACACAGGCTCCTGCCACCAACTTCTAGCATCCATTAAAACATATTGTTTGAATTGTTTCTTATGTTTTAGATATTTTTGTTTTAATGCGAAGGTCCACTGTGTGGACTTAAAAGTGTGTGAACAGATTGAATCCAGGTGTTCATTTTCTAACAGGCATCTGAGATGCAAAACAGTGACTAATGTCATAATAAAGTTTTATATTGGGGTAGATATCATTACATTTGTTAGTTTAGTTTGAATTGTTATCTTTGTTTCCAAATGTGTCAAATGTGATTTGGACTTAATTTCTTTGAACGGTGATTTTCTTAAGCAGGTGTGTATTTCAATTGTTCTATTTCTACATTTCTCAAATATTTTTCATGCTTTGATTGTAAATAATAATTTTCTTCCACAACTATCCATCTACATACTTCACATCTCACTGAGGAAGAAAAATGTCCCATGACATTTCAACTCAGTATGACATCTCAACTCAGGACATCTTACAGCTATAGACATAATCTGTCTATAGCTGTAAGACACAAAAATGTATATCAATCAATGTGGAGAGATATTACAGTTAGTATAAACCATTTTTGAAGCAAATATAACAATTTTCACCAAACTAATCAATGTACTGATATTTATCCCGATATAAAACCATATACTGACATTAGTCATTACTGATTTGTATCCCAGACCCCTGTTAGAAAAACTGAATTCAACTGTCCACATACTTTTGTCCATCTAATTAGTCGGATGGAGACGTGGTGATAAAGTGGGGGGCTTCTTCTGGAGTGTGTGTGTGTGTGTGTGG
>JAPTHA010000013.1:13933738-13957752 GCA_029814585.1 Gymnapogon annona
ACAATTCTATGACATTTCGTTACCAGATTCATTGTGTGTGTCTGTGTAATGACAATAAAGGAAGTCTAAGTCTAAAAACCTAGAATTTGAGATAAATAAGTGAAATTTTAACCATATTGGCCCCGGTTTCTGACTTAAATGTGCATTACAACTTACAGATCACAGTGGATCTACAAATACACACATTAGTAACTAATAATATTCTTGAAATTACAATTCTCTTAAGACATTTCGGGTTCATATTCGTTCAGGTTGTTCACTTCTTTTGTAAAAGTATAGTTTGTAAACGCAAACAATTTCATGTAATTGAATTTTTTATACTAAAAGAAAAAGAAAATTTGGCGTTTTCATTATTTCCAGGTTATTATGATAGCATTTTACTGGTTTGACCAATCTGTGTTTGAATTGTTCTTTATGTGGAACCTGAGACAAAATGATTTTGACTGATTATCATCTTAAGTGTAATTCTTGTATTTTATGCATTCATCTCCTGGACGGGCCCGGACCCTTGGTGGGCTGGTTTGACACCTGTGACAGACATTTATCCGTGATGCTGCATTTCTTTACTGAGCAGCTCCCGATCTTCATTTACCCACAATCCCATGGCTTCCTTGTGGAGGACGTTGACCACAGCAGGTGCTGTAGCTGGTGTTGGACCCACTGAGGAGTTGCTGGATTTGCCCGGACCCCAACAATGACCTGGACATGTGACCTCCCACAGTCCAGGTAGAATCAGTTCCAGTCATAAAGCCACCGATGACGTGTTTTATACCAGAACTGTCAGGACAAGGGCCTGAGTGGTCAACGGGTCCTAAGGATGAGTGTACTGACATTAAGGTAACGTTAAAGACAGCGTACAAACAGGAGATGAATGAAAGGACAAATGAACAAAAACCATCCTGGAAACACGTACTCCAATAAGTAATCCTTTCCATTCGATAAATATTCACGTCGGTTGTATTTCATGACAAAAACGTCTACCATTTCAACACAGCATGACATTTATCTTAACTACCATTAGCTGCAGCAGCCATGCTATCACATTAGGTATTTTCATTTATTGTCATTTAACGGAATCTTACTTTGATCATGTTCTTAGAGATAGTAATTTGTTTCATTTCTAATATTAGAATAAACTAATAGCATAAGTAAGCAACAAAGGAAATTAAAATTTGCATCATGGCCATGTTAATCAACTATCTTGTTAACTCCTAAAATAAGTTACTTCTACACTAGCTTAAAAAGCTGCACAGGTGCCAAATTTTAAGTCAGGAGAAACCCTGTCATTGGTTGATGGATGTGCAGTGCACCATGTGGCCAGAAGAATGCAGCATTTTCCTTAGCAAAAACATTTTCATATTCTGATTCTATTCTAATCATCTAGTTTTTGCACTGGATTAAATGTGGAACCAAAACTGTATCGAGACACTTCAGCTTCACCCTTTCCTTTAATTTATCTGCTGTTTGTACAAGTAAAGAAGGGAATTGCCCGTAAGCTTTTGTATAGCACTTAAAGAACAAACAAACAAACAAACAAACAAAACAAGAACACAAACAAGTGCTTTATAGTAATAGAATTTCCCTTTTTTATTCCAAGTTGCGGTTTGTAAAATTTAGTTGTGAAAGAGAGTTGGCATGAGTGATGATGGGCAGAGTGAGTTGAAGATGAGGGGAGGAGGAAAATGGGGCCTTAGTTTCCTTTTCTTTCTTTTTCTTTCTTTTTTTTTTAAATCAATGGGACCAGAACCCTATTTCCTTCTGTGTCTGACATAGGCCTGCTATGGTCCCACATACAGTTTTCAGTTCCTATTGACATGACTTTCCTGATGCCCTGTGGTTTCTCAATGCTCAACACATCTCTCTGTTTATGTCCCGAAACATTTGAGTGTTTGGAGAGTGAGGAGAGAAGTGTGTGGGATCGTTCTGTCTGGCCTCAACAGTTAGTCTTTCTGTCTTCCTTCCTGAGAGTCGAACCCGCTGGTTGATGCTAGAATGGGTCGGCCACAGGAACAGGCTGCCGCACAGTTCAGTTAGCAGCTATGGCTAAAGCTAAGACAAAGAACTAAGGCTACGGCTAAGTCGGTTAGCTCTATGGAACGCTCTTGGCTGTATTTAACTAAATACTAAGACAACGCAGAATAAATTAGTTACTGTAAGGTCTGTGAATTGCACTGCTTTGTAAACATATGCTAGTCAGGAGTTTTCCTTCGAGGCTCACATTTGGGCGCCGAGGTCCCTGTGGGGAACCCATTCTAGCATCAACCCCTTCAGCCATAGCCCTCTTGTATTCTTCATTTACCCAGAATCCTTTGCTCTGTACTGCTCTCTCTGTGTTAATATTCAGTGCTCTCTCATTCATCCTCTGTTTGAACCTGCGCTCCAGATGGTGTTCAGATGTCTAGGTTTACATCTGCATAGTGCTTAACTCTAGCGTTTACGCCGTGCAGTTGTTTTGTTTTTTCTTTTTTGTACACTTGATTTTCTGGTCATCCGGCCTTATCATTTTATTATTGCACCTGACTCTGCTCACTGCAGGGGTTGGGTTTTTGCATGTTTAAGGAAGAGTCACATAAGACTCACAAATACAGCATTCCTAAACTTCAATACTGCATGCATCTACACAAATACACAACCAAGCCAACTGACCAACCAGCTTTTTTATCATGTTTTCTTCTTTAATTACCCTTCTACAAAAAGTACGTTAATCCGATAGAGGACTGGAGTGCACGAGCCTTTGCTCAAAAGAACTTCTCATAAGAGCTCCTTTGTTTTCCCTCATGACCTCCTTCCATCTGATCACCCCCTAGGCAGGTATATGTACGTTACATCAGTTCAAAGTAATACCTGGTATCTTCTCAGTTTTTTAAGGAATTGAGAGGAACAAGAGAGAGCTGGCCAGTCCAAACTACACCTCTTAAGATTTGAGCAAAGCCTCGTGCCCTCCCCTCTGTAGCAGTGTTTCTGGGCTTAAGTTGGGATAGGAAGAGAAGGGAGATGGGAAAGAAACATAAGATTTGAAAGAGGAAAAAATGATAAGAACAAAGCATGTAGAAGGACAGTGGTAGGGTTTAAATGGATCTCTCCACACAGGAGAAATGGGGGGGGGACGAGAGGAGGGGAGAAGCAGCGGCTGGGCTTATAAGTCGCTCTCTCCATAGAGGGCGCTGGAGAAGGAGATGTAGTCCAGGGCGCCGGGGGGGCTCTCGGGTCCGATGTACCTGGTCATGCGGCTGATGCAGTATTCGGCCTGTTCTGGGGGAAGCTCCCTGCGTAGCTCCTCCACTGTGATGTAACTCTGCAGAAAACAGGAGGGAGGATGGAATTAACTGGAGGAAGGCGGTATGTTGGTGCAGAGTCGGAAGCAAGAACACACTAATCTGTCGGCCTTTGGATTTCCACTGGCGTGTCTGCAATTAAAATGACACTTGCCGGCAGCAGGTGCTGAGGTTTACCTGTTGTACAGAATGTTCCATCTCTAATGATGGGATTTAATAGGATGATTAACAGGAATCCAAGAGTAGCTAGACCGGGGGTGTCAAATATATGGTTCGCAGGCCAAAACCAGCCCTATTAAGGGTCCAGTCTGGCCCAGACAGGTTTACAAAGTACAGAAATGACATGGACCGTTGTTTGGGTTTTGTCTTGACTGACGCCTCTGGCCTTGTTAATGTGGGTAGGGGGGGCGTGGCCTGATGGTGAACAAATGTGATTGTTGTGTGATGTAAAGTTGTAATGTAACGTGTAATGTAATGTAATGTTGTTGTCTAATGAAAAATAAAAAGATATAAATGAAATGACATGGACCGCTTTGACAGTCAGGAGCTAGAGAGTCCTCAGAGGTCATGTTGATCATAAAGTTAAATGCTGTATTGTAGTGTAAAAAATAAAAAAGTGCACAGTAAATAATTGTGTGAATATATACACTATACTTATGTATGATGGTCAAGTATTCTCCATGTTAGTTACGTACAGATACTAAACACTGATGTAAACAGTGAGTCAAGTCAGCATAGTAGGAGTTTGGAACAAAAAAGTAAATGAATAAAAATGATCAGTGTCTGCATCGAGCATTGGTCAATGTGTTAACTTCACTGAATTGTGTAAGTATTGGCTCAGAATTCCAGGACTAGCTTTTTGGTCAAATAAATTGTGACGAACACAAGTTTGAAAGATGTTTGAGAAGAAAGGAACTGAAATTCTGAAGTTTCAGCTTTAACTTCAGTCGCTGCAAGATTGTCTTTAGCATTATGGTTCATATTTGTGCGATGGCTTTTACACTTTGAAATCACAAAAAATACATTTATAAGATTCATACAGATATAAACTGTAGATTCTGTAATAGTCCAAAAGCTGGTGGATCATTGATTCAATTCAATGATTCAAAAGGCTTTTTGCTGTCAGTTTACTAGATGCACAGACACATAGAATTACAATTAAAAAAAAAAGAAAAGAAAAAAAAGAAGAGGTATAAAGAACAAACTATGATAGAATATAAATTGGGTGAACGTATCAGCTGTTATGTGAACTGACCTTGTCTGAAGCCAGAATCTTGAAGGATGCCATGACCTGTTCTGCGGTGTCGGTCTCAGCGGTCTCGCGGGTCATGAAGTCAATGAAGGCCTGGAAGGTCACAACTCCTGTATTGTTGGGGTCCACCAGAGTCATGATGCGTGCAAACTCCACCTCACCCTGTCCCACAGGAAACGAAGGCGTCATCATAAAGTCATCACGAAAGAGGAGTGTTGATAAACATGAAGTAATACAGCAATGAAGGTTAGCACATAGTTAATTTAGTTACATTAGATTAGAAAGAATTTAATGAGGGTTTGGGATGAGCCCTTGGGAAGCTGAGGCTCCAAAGGCAGCACAAACACAGAAAAAAGCAATATAATAAATGATTATTAGATACAGGCAAATGTTACTTATGCTTATTATGCCACCTCACCTCAAGAAATAACAAACTATGTATTCTAGGAAATACTGAGTATTTAAAGCTGAAACAGCACATGACTCACACATTTCTTTTTGTTCATGCATAAAAAGGCTTCTCTGCACTGACCAGATCGTAACCCATGGAGATGAGGCAGGCACGGAAGTCGTCTGGGTCCATCATACCATTTCTCTTCTGCAAACGAGCACAGAGTAGATTTAGAATAGAATTAAGGCAACATCAAATAGACTATGTTCAATATTATAATATATTGTAATCTAAAAACACAAGTGCTAAATAAACATTTCAGATTGTGAATGGGAGATGTCCACATAAGTCCAACCAACACCTGCTGTTGGATACTATTGTTGTTACTGTTATTGTTATTATTATTATTATTATTATTGTTGTTGTTGTTGTTGTTATTGTTGTTATTATTGTTATACTGCTGTTGGATACTATTTATGTTGGATGCTGTTGTCACATAGGATACTGTATGTGTTTTTGTCTTTGAACACAGTAAGTGCTGAATCATAGAATATTTGTCAAATGTCTTTTGTTCGGTGAGCGCCTCACCCTGTCGAAGTGGTTGAAGGAAGCCCTGAACTCATTGAGCTGTTCCTGGCTAATGCCCTTGGCATCACGGGTCAGGATCTGGTTCTCAACCTCGTTGATGGTTCTGGCGATGGTGGTGAGCAACTGCTCCCAGCCCACACGAATGTGCTGGAAGAAAAGACAAGAGGCTCAGAAGACGGAACAACATAAGGGTAAGCTAAGATGTGAGAGGGTGGAGTCCAGCAGCTGTGGGCCATCCCCTGATCCACACCTCCATGGTGTAGTTGGTGTGCTTGTTGTCAAAGATAAGGGACTCCTGGCTGAGCTGGTGGTCTCCCTCCAGCTTGTCGATGTTGGATTTATAGTTAATGATGTTCTGTTCATATTGCTTCAGACTGTTCATCTGTTCCTCCAGGGACCCGGCGATGTCCACGGACACATGACTAATCTCCTGTAGGTGTGAACACAGACAAACACAACTTACATCAAGGACACGTTTATGACTGCCAATACCAACTCGGCCTTCTACACTGTGAATGACTGACGCTGACAAAAACACTTCCGTTTAGACTGTTGTATTCGTCTTAATAAATCTGATGTGATACATGATTGTGAACAACAGTAGGAATCTAATGACCCTCCCGATCCATGGACACTGGCTTTCAACTCTATTGGTCTTTTTTTATCTTTTCATCCACAGCTCCAGTAAGACTGTACCTCCATCTTTGTTTGAATCCAGGGTCCGATGATGTTGGCCTGGGCAGCAAACTGGCGTCTCAGCCTCTCGTTGGCCTGCTGTCTGGCCACCTCCTCCTGGAGCATTTGGTCTCTGAGGGGCACAAGGTGCTTCACCTGCAAACAGCATGAGGCAACAAAAAAATATAGAATTATGATCATTATGACACTGATCCATTTCTGTAGCCTGCAGAAACAACAAAGTAAAAACCCTTTCCAGTCATTTGACCAAAGAGTCTCTGAAGAGAAAACAAAGTGATAATATAACTGTTTAAACACAACTGTGACCATAACAAACATTGTGTGCCTGCGATAGTAAATACATACGGTTATAATTATTAATTTAGTTATTACAGTAGTTATTAATAACTACTAAGTACTATAGCTTGTTATGTGATTTAATAAACTGAGTTACATTTCTCACACACCTATAAAAACGGATCCATTAATCTTATTTGTATAATTTCTTAAAGGTAAAATGAGGGGGTCTAATGCCAATATACCTGTAAAAATACCCTATACCTATAATCTATAAACTAACTTGTAAAATAGAACATTTTCTATATTGCCACCAAGCTTGAAATATGGAGACTGTTAAAAACCATCCTATCATAGTTGCATTGTTATTTTCAATAAACAGATTATGATGAGGAACCTGTAAACCTGTTTATAGAAATGGCAATGTTTGCAGCATCGGAAATGAAGTGAAAAAAAAAAGCTGTTTTGCGTGAACTCTTTAACGAGTGGGTTAAAATGTAAACAGGTTTTCAGACGAGCTCAGATGCTATGATCGTTTACATGAGTAATCAGGTAGTTTTCCTGTTTTCTACTCCATTTCATCAGAGTGTGAAGTGCGGGATGTTAAATTACATACATCACCATCCCCTAATGCAAACAAAGCAGCTCCAACACACACTGTGTTGGAGCTTGTGTTGCATCGTGTCAGCATTTATGAAACATTTAAACCATATCATACATTATATCCACAAACCCATAAGGAGCAGCTCTATGTTTCTGGCTGTTCTTAAATGATTTTTTCTCTCTTTAACTTCTATTAAGATATTTATCAGAATTTATTTAAATAACAGACTCTGTATTTAGAGTACATTTTAGAGTGAAAATCAAGATATTTTTCTCCTGATCATGTAGATGTTTATAAAACCCCTAATTGAATTGGAGTTAATTTATCATACTATTATTATTTTCTTATTATTTATCATATTTTATATTAAAAAGGGACTTTTAAAATAAAATCTCTCATTAACTGAACATAAACCCGGTGTGTCCAGCTACTGACATTGATCCAACTCCTTGGGTTTTACCGGTGTTTGCACAGTAACTCTGGAGCCTCTGAACATTCAGAAGGGTCATATCTGATGACCGTGAAAAAATGAACAAGGGTATTTTACACCAGTTAACATATACTGACAGAATTATTGATGAGTCCTTTCGGCTTTTTCCCTTCTGGGCTCGTCACAGTGAATCCAATTCGTATATTTGATTTGGCAGTTTTTACGTCGGATGCCCTTCCTGATACAACCCTTGTATTTATCCAGGCTTGGGACTGGCACAAGGAGACACATGCCCCCTTGTGGCTACAAGAGGACCCATACTGGACACTCATACCGGGAACTGAACCCGGGTCCCCTACGCACCAACCGGGGCCTTACCAAATAAGGTATCCAGCCATCTATTGACATAATTACTGAATCAACAGATATTAAACTGTTCAGATCAGTAAATTGTTTTGGTTGATTTGGGTCTGTAAGGGTTAAAGAAAGTTTCCAGTTATTTTGCTTGAATAAAACGGCATAAAAGTTCTGGAGCTGGAAGTTAAAGTCCAAGAATGTTTAAATACTTCCAGTGTGTTCAGCATTTTAGTAACTAGCTGTTCACCCATTCCCACAGAAACACTTCTATTTTTAACCCAGGTGCTCAGATTCATGTCACACTGACGCAGCACTGGCAGACTGTCTTCTGCTTTTATTTTGATTTCCCCTGAGAGCTTGAAGGCTGCAGGATTGAGTGTCAGCGCAGATGTACTGTACTCTTCCTGACCCGTCACTGTGGATGCACTGAACTTATTCGACCCAATGAAGAGGCTGCATTTATCTGTTTACATAACATCCGCTTATTTCACCCTGAAACAAAGGGAAGCCCGACAAGCGACTCCCCCGCTGTTATGTCCTCTGTGTTCCCTTCTCCATGTGTTTCACTGCACTCACAGCATCCCACTTGGTGCTGATGTCCTGGGGGGAGAGGTTGGTGTAAGGGTTGATTCCAGACAGCTTGATGCCGTAGGTCTGAGCGATCTTCAGGATCTCGTTGTGGATTCCCAGAGTGGCCATGCGCTCCTTGTCGGCTTCGGGCAGAGTGGCCTTGAACTGGTCATGAGCTGTGATCAAGCTCTGTGCATGACAAGACACGGCAGAAAAACATTATTAAGTGTCTGATGCTGGTGTACAATCTTACTGTAGCACGCTTTTGTATTTTATCACAGTCGTCTGACAATACAATGAATCTAATCTGTATCAGTAGGTCACGAACTAAACAGGACATACATCTGCCCTTCACTGGTACAACACCTCTGAGTCAATGTCCACCAGGAGTCAAATTTGCAGCAAAATTATCAAATAAAAGTAATATATGACTGATTACTCTTAACCCTTTCATGCATAGCGTTCACTACAGTGGATAGCTATTTTAAAGCAGTATTTTCTTCTATAAATGAGTCTTCACGTCACAGTTGCCAAAAAACCCTGAAGCAGTTTATCATAATCCACGCATAAAAGGATTAATTAACTTTAATGCATTTTTTTTTTGGAGCCTTGTCACCATCCATCCTATCACTCAGACTGCAGTTACAGTTAGTGTCTATTAATACACTACATTTGATTTTTGTGTCATGATTGTTGCTTAGCTTTAAATAGTTATATCTCATTGCAAGAATATAAAGAAATGGTGAATAATTCCAGTGACCCCCGTGACCCTGCAAAAGATAACGTGGGTTTGGAAGATGAATTAATGAATGAATGAATGGATATGACAAGTTTAAGGCTTTAGCGAGGTACATTTACCATGGATAGTATCACAAACAAGCAGTGACCCAATAATTTTTCTGTCTTTATGAATTATCAGTTAATTAATGCACTCTCGCAGTTACTGTTTTTCTCTCTGAGGCTTAAGTATAAGGATGTTGCAGTAAATGTAGAAGAGTGACAAGATGTTAACATAAAATAAAGCATTAGACTTAAAGTCCATCTTGTGTTTCCTGTGGTCGTTTCTTGCATTGCTGTGATTGCACTGAAAATGAAAAGCTTCACATAGCAGAGAAAATAACTGATTTGGTGTTATATAGCCTCATAGCGTGACTGCCTGAATCAGATTGTCATCCCAACTGTGATATGTGTGTAACTCTGCTAACACTGCTGCTTTATTTTGCTTGACTGGCTGATATGACTCGAGGCTAACAATATGTTGCCTGCTCTAACGCCTACACTTTTTTCAGTCAGTTTAAATATTAACAGAGATGGAAAAATACAATGGTTCAAGTAGTTTGAGTTTGTCACTGAATCATCTGAGGGTCACTTTCACACTTGTATGTATATAGTGTATATTTACTTTAATTTCTTTATCGATTTTTTGTGTTTATGGTGTATTCTATGTATATTAATTATTGGTTTTTATTATTATTATTTTTATTGATTTTTTCACACTTAAATTCCATTTTTGTAAAAAAAAAAAAAAAATCCTTTTTGTATTTAACAGCTATTGTGACCAAGTAATTCCCTTTGTTTATCTGAGTCAAAGTCAAATTTTTTTGGGACAATCATCAATAGAACTTATGTGAAGGTATGCACTTGGATCTCCTCAATGCTGTGGACAATGAACATGTCCTGCAGGTCCTCCATGGCTCCGTCCATCCAGTTGTTGAACGGCGCTGCCCTCTTGGCGAACTCTAGATACAACTGATCAATGGTCTCCCACAGCTTCTCCACACGCTAAGAAACGAGACATAGTTATGAAACTAACATCAATGTGTCTGAAGGTGGGTTTCAACTTGTGCCGACTGCGTCTGTCTGTACCTCCAGTGAGTCCCTCCTCTTCTGGGTCAGGGTGCCCAGGTTGTCCCACTGGTCACAGATGCCCTGGCAGCGAGCATTGACTGTAGCAGCATCATGGTAGTCCAGCTCACTGGAGGAACATGCATACAACCATGGAGAGAATGCAAAGGCCTTTTATTGTTGTTCACCATAAAACATAAACATTTGAACAACCAGAACCAAGATGACCTAACCTAATATTGAATGTTTTCATTATTATAAAAACATTTGTGGCCGTGCTCCTAGCCTTAGTTTTAATTTTAGTGCTTGTTAATTATAATAATCCTGATACTGAGAAAAATACTAAAATAAAGTTATGAATTATGCCATTTGTCAGACTCATTGCACCTTTAGATTATATTAGATCAGCAACACAACACAGCGCATATAAAATGAAAGCTTAAAGATTTTTGGAAAAACACTTCGAACAACTTTATTGAAGTGATTCCTTTAAAAGCGAGTATAAAGCGTCCTCTTCTGAAGGGCTGACTGATAAATTATGGGCAGCATAAATACATATTCATCACTTTGACTCATACATAACTGTATATAACAAGAGATCAATTCCAAACTTCCTATAAAAAAAAGCCCAGAGGATGAGTCAGCAATAAGAAAAGGGTGAGATCAAAGGATTCCACTCTTTCATCCACCTTTTTATCTTCAGGACATTTTCATGAATATGCTTTTAACTCATCTGTTGCGTCTTCTCTCCCTTTTTTGTATTCTTATCTACTGCTCTTGCACTTCCCGTTAAAAGTCTGCTATTTTTTTCCTCCTTTCATGTCTTGACTTAGGCCTCACATAACTGCATCATAAGAATAATAGAGCACCTTTAAAATACAGTACCCTGACCAAGAGGAGAGCAGAGAAAACAACAGAAAAATCAGTCATCAGCAAGTGTCCTAAGTGGTTGGCATTGGGAAATTACTCACTTGAGCTCCTGGGCGATAGCAGCAATCTGCTCCACTCTGTCCTGGTGAGCAGCAAGGTCGCTCTCAAAGGCCTCGTGCTTCCTCATCAAGGCTCTGATCTCCATGAGAGAAGCTGATTCATAGTCCTTCTGGGAAAGCAGGTCCTCCTTACCTGAAAGAGGCAGCTTTGTTTAGAACCGTTTCTAATGCACCAAGCTTCTAAGGCAAAGTCAAGGTCAGCAGACACAAACCTCCATCAGTCTGAAATGTTTGACATCACCATTTAAACATCTGAGGTAGCAGTAAATATTTCTAACACGATCATTTGTCAAGTTTATGGAGGGACTGACATCTGCGTCCTTGTCTTCTACAGGTGCATGCAGAGAAGTTTGGGTTGGAACTGTTGTAATTTTCAGGTCTCAGATCTCAACGATGTTACTCGGAATATAGTAAGCTTGAATGTTTCTGACTGAAGTTCATTTAAGGTTCATTTTGAGGGTTAGCTTTCAACCTTTTTTAAAAATTTCAAAAATTGCGTTAAAAAATATGTAAAAGTAAAATATTGTCCAAGAAATAGGTTGCACAAATTACCTAAGTGGAAACTTAAAAAAAAAATTATACATATAAAAAATTGTAAAAAAAAATATCACAACAGCTGAATTTCAGCTGTTAAACTGTGTACTGCACCTCTTCAAGTGGTAAAGGACAAGTGTGTGAAATTTGAATTTAATCGGGTGAAGCTTTTGATGGACGGTATAAAGTGTTAATGCTCAGTCCTTCTGCTCCTGTCATGAGTCTGGTCATTATTTTTTTCTTTCCTCGTCAGTTCATGGTGATATGTCTGTGTGTGGTGCTTCACCTGCGGTCCAGGCCTCATGCATGGAACACTTCTGCTTGAACTTCTCAGCCAGGTGGTCCAGTCTCTCCAGACGGCGGATCTCAGTCAGCAGCCACTCCTCGTAGCCCTTCTCCACCTGCTCCAGACCCTTCCAGGCATTGGCAATGTCCTGCAGGAAGAACACGGCTTATTAGGACTGAGCTGTGGAAGTATCTGTTTTTTTGTTTTTTTTTGAGGGAAGGAACTGAATCATTCTTGGTGCTAAATGATTCTAGAAGTAGGTTTACAAATCCCACATAGAAAAAAAAATATAAGCATAGATCATATTTTCTTATCTTTGGTATAAAAAACAAAGAATGAGTTCAAAAAATGAACAGTATAGCTGCATGTTTCAAACAAATCCACAATTTTTACAATGAAACTGATGTGAAAAATCAGAAAAGACTATTTCACTGATGTCATGTTTTATTAATGTGTATTTATGATGCTATGGTTATGGATGTTATGTTACTTGCCAAATATTCAAGCTTAGCAAACATTATATACTAAGGGCCTGTCAATCACAACCTGATCCATTACATCATTAACTTCACATTATGGTCACATTAGCACCTTTATTTTGAGCTCTATAAGTGTAATGTAACCTGGGCTGTGAGTCTGAACATCTCAAATTTTGATGTTTTTTTTAACCATATCACCATATTTCACAGGCTTTAATACGTTTTTTAAATGAACTATGCTGCAGGACATTTTCTTTCATAAATACATGCGTTATTTTGTATGTCTCTTGCTTTGTTTGCTTTCAAGTTGCTTGAACTTTTATCTTGTTGTGTGATTTATTCAATGACAATAACATACTGAATTGAAGTGACATTTTTATTTGTGCTTTAACACCCAGCTTCTCTGTACTCACAGACACCATCTTGCCCTCAGAGGGCATGAAAGCAGGCCTGTTGCTGAGCCTCAGTTTAGTCTGCAGGGTGTTAAAGTTGATCTCCAACTGACATTTCTCCTGGACACGGGGTGGCTTGTGAATGCGACGGTAGTCTCGGAAATCTTCCAGCTTTTGCTGCATGGCACGCATTGTCTGCTCAGCCACACGGTTCTCCAGCCAGGGAATGGTGCGGCGGATCCACTCCAACAGCTAAATGACCAGAGAAGGAGAATTATAGAAAACAGACAGAACACATGTTGCTGAGGTAGTGGTGGACCAATGTCTGTGTTCCGTGAGACCAAATGAACAGAATCTGGATGATTTCAAGACAGCGTGCGGTCTGTTTGATAGTACGATAAGCTGACAGTGACCAATGCCGAGTTTCAGCCATTCAACTCAGAGGTCACAGCTAACTGATGAGGCTCATCCTTTACACTGTAATTTTTAGATTTATGTTAGAAATTACTTCACTGAACTTTGAGGCTTAATATTAATAGTTGTTATAATGTGAATAATTTAATTGTGTTCATTAAAGTAAGTGTCAAGTGATTATAGATTTTATATGTAATGTAAATAATATAAATATGTAAACAACAAACATTTTAATTCATATTCTAAATTTATGCAAATATTTATGCAAATCTCTTTCTTACTTTTCTCTTTATATTTGATTTTTCACTCATATGTGGTTATTTTCTACCAGTCTTTTCTCTGTACTTACTTGTTGTTTGCTGCTGCTGTTAACTGAAATGTGTCCATATTGGGATAATTAAAGTCACATTTTATGTTATCTTCTCCCCACATAGGCATATAAACGTGTGTGTGTGTGTGTGTGTGTGGTTGTACCGTCAGCTGAACATTCAGTTAACTTCTCTTACCCTTATTACATTGCACAATACATCCTTCCTCTAGTGATCACAGATGCAATATCTCAGAAGAGATGAGAGTTTATACACCTTATATAATGGTAGAATTATTGTATAATAAATTATATAATAATCATAATGGGAAGTCAGCAGTGGAGGATGTGTAGGACTGAGTGTGGGAGCCGTTTCACACCTCGCTGGCCAGCTTCTCGTATTCCTCCATCAGTTTCTCATTCTCTTGGTTGACGGCCAGCACCTTGCAGATACGGTTGGCAGCAGTCTCAGCCTGAGAAGAAGTGACAGCAATAATATATAAATTTATGTATGGAGACGGTACGCTACACAAGCAGAGTTTAAACATATCTCACATTAATTCATGAAGATTGCAGTATCATGTTGGTGTGCTTATATCAGCTGATTATAATACACCAATTAGCAACTTGGTCTCAAGGGCTTACAGTGCCATTGATATTAAAAAAGAACAACCTTATCTGAGCAGAAATATCAAGTATCTGACCTGTTCAGCGCCAGCAAAGGCATGGTAGAAGCAGGATACGTAGGTCATGATGGCCTTCTCATCAGGTTTGGGTGTGTTCACAATATCTGTGGGTTAAATAAAACAGTGGTGGGATATATCCAAGGGTTGTACTGTATTGTATTTACATTGCTGTAGACTTCATTTCACATTGACACAGTGGATAATAAAACTAATTTTCACACATCCTCTGATATCTACAAAACACAGTTTGTAGATATCAGACTGAAAAACCCTGAAAAACAAAGCCTGATAATGCAATATGAGTAATATGAATACTGGTCCAGTAATTTAGTCGACAGGTTATCTCAGAGGACAACACTATGTGACCCATCACAGGGTACAAACCTGAAAAGGAGAAATGGGAAAGACTGCATTAAATTCATTACTTAATTTTAGTTTGGTCAAGTAGGGATCGCAATATGGATTAAACTTTGATTTTAAACCTGGGTGTACATCTTCCACAACATTGATTCTCTAGTAAAACCCATGGAGCTGAATCAATGACTTGTATTATATTCAATAAATGATATATTTTGTTTAAAAAAAAAATCACCTTTTCTTCAGCTTTCTCTGTTTATGAAATATTAACCATAAATCTTAACCTGGTCAACATGATCAGTCAGCTAAATGATGGTTTCTTTCGGCTTTTTCTCTTCCAGGGTCGCCGCAGCGAATCCAATTAAATATAGTAAAATATCTGATTTACACTGCAACAATGCAAATTAAAGAGTAATATTACAAAAAAAGTGACACATCACTGAAGAAAGCCGAAAGAGAGAAAAGTACATTTTAGAACTGGCATTAAAGCAGCACTGGGTCTTTGCAGGTTAAACAAAAAATCTTAATGGTAAAGATACACCTTCAGAAGTTAAGTATAAATCAAACGAATCATGACTGAATAAAGTAAATATACTGATGGACCCTGTAATTTAAATATGCGTCAACTTCTCCCACAGATGGCAGAGTAATAAGGAGATCTCCTCATACCATCTGCCTCCATGTATTGTGCTACAGTGGAGGTTGTCAATGTGTCAGCATTAGCACCTCCCAGATTGGTCCCTGCAGCGCACTGTCACTGTTCAGGGTTTTGCGAGTACAAATAAGGAAACCAGAGACATCGATGTCACAGTCTCACCTTCAGCATCAAGCATCTTAGGGATGTCCAGGAACTTCTCAGCCACATCGAAGGCAGTGTTCAGGTTACCAATAGGGTCGTCCTGTGGGCAGAAACAGTCACTGCACACTGACAACTGCACTATATATATATATATATATATATATATATAAAAAGTTTGAACCCACACACAAAAAAAGTTCTGTGCTCTGATGGTTAGTCTTGTACAGCCCTTAGCTCTGATTATGGCAGCGTTTACTTTGAGGATTTCATAAGCTTATGCACTATTGCAACATTCACATTTGATATATAGATACATAGACGTACATATATTGCATAGATATACATATGTACATATAGATATAATGTATAGATATACAGCCTCAGACATAAATATACTGTATATACATATAGAAATATAGATATACGCATGTATATAGACATAGATAAATAGACACAAATATGGACATTGATATAGAGAGAGAGAGAAAGAGAGAAAATAGTAAATATAAATAAAAAACTCTACGTGGTCAACAATATTACACACACTAATGAACCATAATGACTCTATGATAGGTGCAAGATAATCAATGTCACTAAAAAGCAAAAATAATGATGCACAAAATCAAAGAGTTCAGCAAAATAACAAAGGAAAGAAGACAAGGGGGACAGGGCACCTTTCTCAGTTTGGAGTAGTCAATGAGGTCAGGTCTGTGTCTGTGGATGAGGGCACACAGAGCCAGGCCATCCTTCCAACTGAGCCACGAAAGGGACCAGGGTGAGGAGGCAAAGAAGCAGAAAAACCACAAGGGTCAAAAGTCAACACAACAGGAGAGCAAGGTGGGAAAATAGCAGGGAAAGTTTTGGACAAGAGATGTGAAAACCAGGATAAGGAGAAGGTCAGAGGGTGTTAAATAGGCAGAAGAAAGCTACAAACACACTATCTTATTTTATTGGACCTTCCGTCACATGAATAAAACACTGACTGCAGTTCCCTGTGAACACCACAGTGAGGCACTACAGGCCCACCTGATGTGGAAGTTCTGCACATTGACGTTCCTGTAGGGGGCAGTCTTCCTCTGGCACCACAGCAGCAGACCCTCCTTAGCAGATGTCTCTGTTGAGGAAAAGAGAGAGAGGAGGAGGAGAGCCTACAGTCATCCAAAATTATATCAGAGGAATGCTCAGGTGGAAAAGGAGGGTGACGGGGATGGAAAGAGGACAAGGTTTATGTCAGCGGTGTTCACAGGCCACATTCAGAATAATCTGATTACAAGTGGACTGGAATGAATAATATAAACTGAAGATGATATTTACTAAAAAAAACTAAAATTGAATTCTGAAAATATTTACATTTGTGAACTATCTAAAATAAAAAGATGTAAAAAAAATACCCTGAAAAAACTGACATTTTTAGAATATTTAGAATCTTATAATATTCAACAATATTTCAAAACTTATAATTTATACATGTGTATTATACATCTACAAGGGCACAATGTGTTTACAATATTGTTTAAATTGCTGTTAGTTTAACACTTTTGTGTATAAGTTTTATGTTTCTTGTTGAAAATTGGAAATAAAAAAAGATTAAAAAATTGTGCAATTCCTTTTCTCTATCCTTTCACAATAAAATCTTAATAATCTGAACAAATATGAACAACCCTAAATGTCGTTTGTTCAAGTAAATATTGTCATAATTTAATGGGTGGGTTTTTTTACACTAAAAAAGAAAAAAGTTATTTGACATGACAATAATGTGTTGATTACTTTATTGTCATAATGTAATTAAGACACATTTTATGTTTAGCTTTGAAATTTTTAAACAGTGTTCAGTTTTGGATCACTATGGCATCGTTCTGGTTAAATAATATCGTGGATGAATCTCCTATGTGTTACAGCAAACAGTACTGAATTTATGGCATGAGTCAAGATAGTGTGGCTACAGATCTGAAGATTTACTGTTCTCTAGTGCAGGGCATATATATAAAGTCATAGAGAGGTCAGTGTCAAAGGGCTTCTGATAGAAGGTATACGGTGTTAGAGAAAACTAAAGGTAAGAGTATGACTGAGGGTGAAGGTTGAAGGACACCGTCTGTTGGCTGGTTTTCAACATGAAAGAGGAATAAAACAGCATGAGAAGGGAGATTCTATAGAATCTATTCCACAATATGATTTATTGCACTGAAGTATGCAACATATCACAGTGGTCTAGACTGGCTTTGCATCTCCTCAAGAGTGTTTCAGCTCTGAGGAGATGCAAAGCTCCGACAGCTGACGAGTGACAGATGTATGTGAAGCCTTCTGTGGAAATAAGTGGGTAAGTATAGGTTTATTCCCTAAGGTATGGAACTGTCCAAGTTTAACATCAATGACAGAAACAGATATTCAGTAAAAATGTCAAGTCCAAGCCTTACTTTGTTCCAACTGAGATTGACACAAAACAGACATATTCCAGATTAGACCTGATGACAGACAGTGATTACAGGGTTTGTCTGCTTCAGAAACAGCCATTTGCAAGAATTATAATTAAAGCTGCAAGCAGCAATGATAAGAGCTTCACACCTATGCATACATTTTTATTACTTATATATTGTTATCAAAGTACTGTAAAACAGTACTGTAACTTTCTTCCTATGACTATTAAACAATTGTGTATATTAATGTGTTAAGCTATTTATTGTCATTAGTGCTATTTTAATATTACCACTTTAATACTTGTTTCTACTGGCACTTTCCACTGTGTCATTTCAATTTTCTATGTCTTTTTTTTTTTAAAATAGCTAATGTTTTACTATTTTTTATTTCTGCTGTTATTTCTTGTTTGTATGGTTGTTGTGCTTGTGCTACTACTGGAATTTCCATTTCCTGACAGCTCTGACCAAAGCATCAATGAAGTACTGTCTCATCAGTCGAGTTAAATAGTCCTTCCTGAGTTGGCAACACAGTGATATGAAACAGTAAAAAATGACAAAAAAAGACAAAAATATTCATGTGAATACAAAAAAAAATCTAAAAATATGTATATTTAAATCTCAGTGGTGGACTTCCTATTTCCTATTTAGGCCCCGGGTTCTTTTTGGTCTGGGCTTAATACATGTACACACAAAATTAAATGTCAGAGTAAAAAGAGTAATATTTGTTGGGGGTACTTTATGGTAGGGGTTGGCAAACTGTGACTCCTTGGCCACATTTCCAACATGCGGCTTTGTCAAAAAACATATGAAATGAATGTAACTTATTTCAACACTGTCCTGTTAATGTCCCACCTGTGGAGCCCGTATGATGCTGTAGTTATACAAATGTAGAAAAGTTGTACAAGGGTAGACAATACTGAACCCAAAATTAGTGGTAGTGGTAACAAAAGCTGACTGATTTCTAATTCATGCCACTGAGGGCGTTCATGTGTAGCTCTGTGAACTGACAATAAATGTTTGTTGCACAACAAAGTAGTAATTGACAGCTCCTCACAGTTACCACTTTGAGGAATAAAAGTGGTCTAATAATCGCTATTTAGACCCATTCTTTAGGGCATTGGTTACTACTTGGATACTAATAATTGTTCTTCATTTATCCACACAAAGATATTTTCGAATGATTTGAACAAATTCTTGGCGGTGTTGTGGCTAAAATGTTACATGCAACACTCAGACACACACCTTCCACAGAGATATCCTGGATGGCAAAGCGAAGGATGATGGTCCAGATCATACCAAGGGTCATCTTCACATTACCGTCGACAATTTCTGCAAACACACAAATGGTATGTTTTGTAAAAGTCAAACACCACTGACATTGAAAAGTCTAACATCACTATGTACTGTGCGTACATACAGTACTCTGAAAGACATCTAATCATGGACTGGAGCGTCTAAACCAGGGTTTGTTTTCATTATTGTCACATTTCTTAAATGTAAATGTCTGATTGCTGCCAGTTATCAGACTTTTGTGTCATGTGAATGGGCTCAGTGAGAGATAATACTGTTTAAATCAGGAGGTCTGCTCCTCTTGAAGACAGTTCCAGGATTCAGATGAAGAATGTAAACCACTGAACACAGCGCAGTTTAACAATAATACTAATATTACCAGTGATATTATTCAGTCAGTTCAGCGGGTCAAGTTTAAAATCCTATGACTAATGCCAAAACGGCTTTAACATAACACAACTCTTGGATATTTGCAGATAGTTTCTCAGGTTTTCTTCTTTTGGATGACGCATTTCTTGTCACTACAGACTCATCTGAATTCTACTGCCGTTGACGGTTGCAGCCATCTGGTGCTCAATAAAAAATCGCAAGGAAGTTAATATTGCTTTACCCTGGTGTATTAATCTAAGGACAAGCTGTTAGTTTAGATGTCAGTCTTACCCTCAGCACCAATAGACACCAGCTTGACTCCTTTGCTGCAGATGAAGTCGAGGGCTTTGTTCACGTTGGCAATCTTATGGAAACGCATCTTGCCTTTGTCGGGTTTTGGCAGCCTTTCACCTGTATGGAGAGTTCAAATAAATAAATATACAATAAAGTGAAATTATTGAGAATTTACCCATCTATTCAATTAGATCTATCCATCACACTCTCAAAAAATTAATTACTAAAACTAGTAGTGATGCTACAACGTTATAACGTAGATGTAATTTAAAAAAATTGAATGAGGCAACTCAGTTTTGTTTTTTGGGCAAATGCTAATTCTCTATGGTGAAGAATAAATTTTATTTGCACAATTTAGACATTTACATTTAAACCGTCGTTTGCAAATCATTGGTCAAATCATGATATTGTACATTCCTTCACCGCAATGCCTGTCCTCAAAATACCCAGAAAACAAACACTAAAACTCTCAGCCTTGGTAACTATGTACCCTTCTTAGTACCTCTCCCCTGTGGTGTTTAACAAGGTCTATCCTCAGGCCACACATTTTTGTATGCATTCTTAGACATCATGTCGAAATAAAATTTAACTAATCAAAATGATAAAGAACTCAACTGCACACAGTAGTTTCTTTCATTCATCCATCCATCTACATTAAATGACTGATTGATTGCTGTGAGCCACCTGATATGACCTCCAGCAGCAGCATGAGTTTGAGGCCATTTCTGAAATCCTCTTCAATGTTCTCAATCTGTGTCCCGGCTTTCCTTAAGTGGGAGTTACACCAAGCTGTGAAGGTCTGAGGGAGACAGAGACAAGTTTACAAAGTCACAGAGGCAACTGGCACAATACTGCACACACACTCACTCTAACAAGTCCCAGCTCTTCCTGCAGCACACACAGCAGACAAACACATAAATACACACACATCACGATGTTCCCCTGGTGAGTACAGGTCAAAACAGCTGAGTGGAGCCTGGACTGCCCACATGAGTGTGTGACCTTGTTATGGCTGTGGCTGCCTATGCCTGACAGCCCACACTAACGTTTGTGCCACTCCAAGAGGTTCTGTTGGCTCAGATGATGTTGTGAGCTGGTTCAAACTAACTGCTGGTTTGCATCATATTCATGTAGCAAGTGATACATAATCAAAGCCAAAATGGTTGCCACCACACCATGCATCACCTCCTTCTTAGAGAGTGAGGTGAAAAAGTTAAAAGAGGAGCAATACAACACAATAACGCGTGGTCCTGACAAAGATGAAGAGTCCTGTTCCGATGCTCAGAGAGAAACTGTCATGAGGATTTTCACTCTACAACTTTTGACAATTACAGAAAAAATTCTCAATTCTTGACTTGACTACCTCACACTACTTACACCAGTATGGTTCACTTGTATTTCTACCAAAGTAGAAGGGGCATAACCGTAAAGGGAAAAAATGTACTTTCATGCTCAGATTCAAAAGTAAATCTCTATGCTTTAACAAGGATTACTGGTTGTCTACGGGACTCGGAGCTAGATGATATTTATCAATTAGCATCTGATGGCTTTAGAACTCGTCAACGCCCTGCATCAGGTGCTCACTCGGTACTGAACATTGGGTTTAGTCAGGTACGTGTTTCAGTAGGCAAATATCTCATTTTAGAAACTAAAACTGTTCATTAGGCGATGGCGACGCGCATAATGGGCTCAATGCAGATAGTAATGCAAATGGCTTTGAGCTGCAGAGTGCTTGCTTGCACTTTGCCTGGAAAATAGCCTAATGGTGTCGGCTTTGTACTTCGGGGACAATTCAATAAAATCAATCAGCAGTATTGTGAGAAGCATTTTTAGTGTTTAGACTTAGTATGTGAAAACGATGTTAAAATAACAGTGCGTGTGCATTTTGGGCTCGTTACTGTAGATTCTAAAGTTTTGCTGGGTTTGAAGGGTGTGTGGGTGTAGAGGCAGAGTAAGGACATGAGCTGAATAACTAACTACAGATGATGGTGTGGGTGGAGTGGAGAGAGAATGACTGAGCAGAAACACAGAGGAACAGAGAGGTGGAAATTAGCAGTGACACTGGGCCGAGCTCGGTAGGTGGGAGTGTATATTTTCCATTACAGGAAAATGCATTAGCAAAACTGAGACTAAAATATACATACATTTATAAGTCCATCTCAGGTAAGTGTGTGGAGGTGTGAGCGTTTATGTATTTGTATACACCAGAGGACGACTGCAGGTCTACATGGATGGACAGAGAGAAGCAGCCCACTACAGGCAGAGAGAGCAGTGCCAGAGACAGGAAGAGGAAGGAAATGATGCACCCCCGGAGAAAATAGCATACCCGATGCAAAAAAGAAGGAGCATGTCCTCCAAGATATGGTAAATTTTGAAACTACATGGAAAATTTACCAGCGCACCATATTAAGCTCTTTATAGCCAAGCAGGGCTTGTAGGACTGAAGAGGTGTGAAGTCAACACATGTCTCTCTGTGACTCACGCGGTTCACTTATTTATGGGGGTTTTTTGTCATTGAACATCCTTTGAGTTTTTTGTTCTCTTCGTGTGTGTTTTGTGTGTTTTTCTGTTGTTTCTGACCGTGCTGTTACGGTCTAGGAATGTCGTTTTGTAGTGTATGAATGTAACTGTAATACTGTCTAATGAAAAATCCAAGTACAGTAAAATGATAATAAAAAGAAAATATTGTAGCAAACTCCGTGTCTTGATGTAATTTTCACTTAACTGTCACTATGGTAACACTATTCAACCCCCCTCAAAAAAATGACTGTTCTCCTAAATTTTCATCAGGTTGGTTAAATGTCACTCACCGAGGTTGCTCAGGGTAAGTCTGAAATACAAGGAAAACGACAATAATAAAATGAGGATAAAATTATAGCTCGGTCTGAATAAAACCATTTCTGTGCAGGGGCTGCTGAGACGTTTCTATGCCCACTCACCCACTAGATTTGAGCAAGATAGCAATGTGCAACCAACAATTTAGATTAAAAACACCATTAACTATATATTAAAAGTGAATAACATTCCCAAAGACTGAGTTGTCACCTTGAAACCTATTAACCTACTCTAATTTCTGTGTAATAACTATGAATTATGCATGCAATATGTAAAACCACCAGCTGCACTCGTGATATTGATGAATTACTACTGATAATTATCAATCTATTCCCAAACTGTACTGTGCTGTGGGGACCAATACAGACTTCCAGGTGCCCTCTGGGTTATGCAATCAGACTGTCACTGGTCATTAGAGGAGCTGCACATCAGACATCATTGGTAGGAAGGGTTAACCATGTACCAAGTGCTCTACAACAGAACAGATCTGAGGAACTTTCCATTTTATGCTGCACCACAACTACAGTCTGTCGAGGACTGTTCAATTCAAAGTGCATTAAGTAACATGAAGTGCAAAGACCTTCAGACGTGTGCTTAGAGAAGTGAGAGGAGTGACAGGAATGCTCCGGCCCTGGTGTAATTTGATGTAACGGTCTGGAGAAGAGAAGAGGCCAGGGGTCCCAGCAGGTGTAGGTCTCCTCTGCCATGCATTACCAAATTTAGACAGGCTCCTAATCCAGCACACAGGGCCACTGGGCCAAGAGAGGAGAAGGTGTATGTCATGAACGGGTGGAGGGGGGGAGTGAATGATTAGCAAGAAGGGAGAGGAGGAGCAAAGCTGGGGGGGTGGGGTCGGGCGCTAAATTAGGTAGATGAAGTGAGGGAAGGTTAAGAGGAGGAGGCAGCAGAGGCTAAATCGGGTTGCTACGGTACACCGGCGGACAGCTGAGAAGGCAGGATTCCTGAGGTAAATGGTAAGAGTCCAAGATGGTGAGAGACAAGAGCAGGAGGAGGAAGGAATGGATTGAAGAGTATGAGGAGATAAGAATAAACCCCCGCCCGAATAATAAACCAGAGAAAGTGAGGGAAACATGAGGTGTGACAACATCACAGTACAGCTGACATCAAGGGCCCGCCTGCAGCTCCAGTGTGTGCGATGTGGGGAGAATCTAATGATCCTCAGGCAATTCTGCACATACACTGTATACTACATGTATTTCCATAGAGAATATCATGACGTTTCCTTTACCTTAGAAACTGGTGTGTGTGTGTGTGTGTGTGTGTG
>JAPTHA010000013.1:13965447-13991041 GCA_029814585.1 Gymnapogon annona
ACACACACACACACACACACACACACACACACACACACACACACACACACACACACACACACACACAGCTCTGATTTCAAACCCCCAACAAGCCCATTATGTAATTTAGTGAATTGCATTGTAATGTGAAAATGTTGTTTCCATCCCTGTATGAGGTAAATATGGTACTGATAGTTTTTTTTTTGTTTATCTTTGGAGCAGAAGAGCTTAGAAGATTCATGTGCGAAAAAACTTACAATAGTCTTGGTCACATTAAACTCAAAGCCACATGATTATGGCTGTACTTATGGCTCTCCAGAAGACAGAGTACCTGCTGTGTAAATACAGAACACAAACACTTAAAGGCGAGCCTGAACTACAGCCGTGAACCACAGTGAAGGGGCAGGAGAGGATTGTGGGTGAGGAGTGCGGGACTGCACTGTGCTTTGCGCTTTAGTAGGATGCATTTGTAAATGCAGAGCAGAAGGGGAGGATTACAGATGCGTGGCCGCATTCACTCAAGCAGAGGACGTACAAGCATCTCAACCCTTTCATGAGGAGCTCCAACGAGCCCTGCAGACCCTCATCATGGTTAAACCCCAGTCCTGAATCTATACATTTTTAAATGCTAATAAAGGTACAGTCTCTCTAGTTTCACACTGAAGGTGTTATACTACCTCCAACTCTAACTGATAACATCTGAAGATCCACTGTAGCTCTGGAAGACTGTCGGGCTAATCTGAAGCACAGTGTGCCTAAAGGTGCTGCTGCTACAGGCCACGTTCCACATGCAACATATTAATAGGAAAAAGGACCCCATTTTGTTGATATTTGATACAACTTGTCAGGATAAATATTTGTGCAAGTATTCTGAGCCGTCATCCAAATAAAAATCATTCTGAAGGCAGATGGGAAGTAATGTTTTATCAGCTATTCACATACTGTAAATAATACAATCCATGTGCAAACATTTATTGACAGGTCAATACTGTATTTTTGTAAGCTTGTCTTGTTGCTTCGCACCATACAGCTGGAACTGTGCTGGAGCACAAACTGGCCCATTAATGCACACCGTTATGAAATACAATCTAGAAATTAGTCCATGTGAAAGTTAATGGATTAACTAAAATGGGAAAGAAGGGGATTCAAATGATCTTTATCATCAACTAGGTCTGCGTTGAATATTTTAAAGAACTATGAACACGTAGCATAATTTTCAGTTATTCCACTAAAACATGACTGCATGTTAATGAATTTAAGCAATTTTATCAAGTCACCTCTGTGACATGTTTGTCAAAGGTGCATTTGTGGATATCAATTACATATGTCTTGGGTTATTCTGTGGAGTGAAGGGACACCCAGTGACAGGTAATACAGACTGTGATGTTCATATGTACACCAGTGTTACGTGACGTACCTTTGAGTTAGGACTGAGATCAAAAAGGTTAAGTGATGGAACAGTTTAGGACACAGAACACTTTGTCTTTTAACTCACCTTAATATCAATGATATTATCTCCTTTTGTCTTCATCTTGCGCTTCCTTAAGTTTGTAAGGCAGACAAAAGGCAAAGGTCAGCCTTTGTTTGTTTCAGCTCCATCCCATAACTGTTAGGAGCAAACGGCGGACAACTCAACTCTGAGTACTTGGTGCCTGTGAGTGTTGGATCACGTGTGAGAGTTAAGCTCTCCATTTGAGTCCAATGAAAACAACCTCAGCAGATAATGACAGACATTTAGAGCACATACGTACAGCCAGTCCAGATGATCCCGGGATTAGACAACCGGAGCCCCCCAAACAGAAAAGTCCTATAAGAACCCTGAGACTGATGAGTCTACAGGTTAGGCTGGCCTGGTGCACAGGCCCATCTTATAGGAAGTTTCTGACTGGCACACCCAGAGCTCTGTAGTACATTAAAAGCCTCACTTTTCATTTGAGATGTAGAACAGCTACATGTTTTAAGGAAGTCTTTCGCAGCCAAATGCGACAAACCCAACAGTTTTAGCAAAGCAACTCGTCCAACACTGAAGTCTCTGTGTCATGTTACTGAGTCCGGCGGGAGGACACCACACAAACACTGGCCATTGGCATACCAAGGCCTCTACAGTAATACAGGAAGGTGGGGGATTTTGGGTCAGGTCAGGTGGTTCTGGGAAAGTTGAGTCCGAGCCAGAGCCACAAACCCAGATCCAAGGTGGCGACGGCGATTGCGGCGAGAAAAAAAAAAAAAAAAACGCTGTATGTGAACGGCGGAGAGGAGCGGCGCAAGGGGACAGTAGGGTGGGGTGAGGAGGAGGAGGAAGAGGAGGGAAGTGGTGAGGGCGGCGAATACGGCGGTGGCGAGGAGTTGACCAGCGGGCAGGGAGGGGGTGGGGGTTTTTGTCCGCATGTGCCAAGCCTCAAACACCAACCAAAAAAATAACACCACCAAAGCCAATTAGAGCAAATTTCCTACCAAAACTTAACAAACAAAATATTTTACAATGTCCCTGTGATTCACTAAGAAACACCTGCAAATACAAAAGCACAATAAAGCCACTGACACAGGTTACTTTGCAAATGCAAAAATCCACCTCTTAAATATTCCCAACTTGTCATTTTTCAGAAACAACCACAGCACATCTTACAAGTACACAAAATACTGAACTGAGGGTACTGAGTCTTAGATGTGTGTAGTTACATCAGGTGTTGTGTACAGCTTATGCTATTTGTGCCTCAATAAAAAGGAGTCCATTATGACTCAGACAACAAGCCTTTCTTAACTCCAATAATGTAGTTAAGGTTTCTAAACCCAACTATGGTCCGTAGAGTGCAAATGAGCCGTTTGTGCCTTTGTGCTGCAGCTCTTTCTGAAGTATGCTGTGTGGAACTAAGCACACTTGTCTGACTGGTAACTTTTGCGTTTGCAAATTAAACCGTTTGTTAGTGAACAGCTGGATACATTTAAAATGTGTTTTGTTTGTTATTTTGGTATAAAACTAGCTCCAAACATGCTCTTTGTGAATCGTTCTCACACATACGTCTCCCTTTATTCAGCTCACCACACTGTGCTCAGACACCGGCGGGAAACACGGTCAGTCAGATGTCTTGTCTTTGGATGTGAGACAGGACTTGGTCTTGTGAGGAGGGTCTTAGTCCTTGCCCCACCCCACCCGCCACCAAGGAGAAGCCCAAGGCTGTGGCATTGCCATAGCAGCAGAGGAGGCGGTGCAGAGCTGGAGGGGGAGGGGAGGTGCTGATGGTGGAGGAAAAGTGGGGGAGGGTGTCTTTACTACGGTCTGCATGAAGCCCCCTTGTTCCACTCATGTGCAAAAATGCTACTTCCTGTCACCAGTATTCCTAAATGTTTGACAGCACTCCTTGGGCATTTAAGGTTTCAGTCTTTGGTTTTGAAGGTGATGCAGTAAAAGACGATGACAGTAACTGCTGCACTAACAATTGTTAAGCTAACACAAGCTAACACAAGCAAACACAAGCTGCGTAAATAAAGTTCACACCGTTTTCCCGAAATAATGAAAATTATAAGCTAAAGGATGAAATTATTGTACAAACATAAGTTTCTTGGCTTTTGAATATTCACAGCAGCAGCTTAACAGATTTGAATAATCTTCAATTTCATTAGTAATTAAAGTATGAAACATTTCTTGGATGTGTTTGTAATCAGAAGGTTCATATTCCTCTTAACTCAGAAAACAAGGGAGAGAGAAAGAAGTGATTGGGTAAGCAATACACTAAATGGGAAGATAGATAGTAGCAAAGACTACAGTAATAATCTATAATTATATAATTCTAAGTAATAATCAATATACAGCCATGGCAGACACTTGTTTATCTCTTCTGTGTGCGTCAGACCAGAGTGGTCCATCTAAATAAAGTATGTGATGTTCTTGACCAGAGATGATCCAAACACAGGAGATGAATCAAATACACAGGCATCTATGGTTTTCTAATCATTGGCTAACACTAAAGACAATGCGTGCAATTCTGGGATGTTTCACAGTTAAATAATTTGAATACCGTTTCATCACTTGTAAAACTAAAGATAAAATCCATTAATCTAAAGCTAGAACACTTTATTCTGAAATAGTAATGACAGGAAGTAGTATTTTGGTAAAAGCGTAGAACAACTCCAAATGGGGTTTCTGGTACAGATCGGGTAGTGTTAGGGGTGTTTGGCCAAGGCACAGTCACAGGAGGGGCGGCAGGAGGGGAGAGGTAAGGTCAGTGCTTTTGTTTTTTTTTGCTTGGTTTTTCGATTTACCTTGGTGGTGAGGAGAGAGAGCAAGCTCCCACCGTGGTGATGGCATCACGCTAAAAGTCGTCATCCCCATGGCTCACGCTGCCACACTTGCGTGGTGGCCGATCCAGGCGGCATGGTCACCTAATTCAGTTGAAATAGTTAGTCAGATCTTGGACTGGTGTGCGGTTTGCTTGTTCGTTTTCTTGCTTTTGTTTGTTTTTGTGGCAGATAAAGATTATCACGCATGCAGGTCTTAGAGTGGACACAGAGACACACGAAGGGGGGAGAATTTAGGTGCAGCAGGGAGAAACTAGACCAGACGCACACCCATAAGCCCCAGGAACAAGACTGCTCCACAGATCAAAATGCTCACAGGCCATTCTATCTGTGTGCCTCTCCCCAGCTCTCTTATCAGTGTGTCCTTTGTGCATTAAATGTGCTTTAAAGAAGAAACAAAAAAAGGACTACACCAAATCCTTTCTTTCAATTCACAATTATATTGTGAAAAACGTGTGCAAGTGCCATTTGTGTCTTTCCCATTAGGTTGAGGTTTGCACAATTTAAGAGACTGGAGAGAGAAAGGAGCACCGACCCACACTTACCCTGACCACAGAGAGCAAAGCTGAGGCAGCATCTACACCTGTCTCCCCCTCGATCCCCCAAATGGGTGTGGTGGTCATTTTACACAAGAAAAAAAAAAAAAAAAACATAGTGGAGAAGAGCATAAACAAAAGAAGGGGAAAAGTCCAAACCCTTTACTTTCTTTTACCATTTTAGTCAGCCCAACATTCTTTATTATAATAAGGTTTATAGTATACATGTTCTCAGTAAAAAGCATGCCGATTGTTACGCTTCTTTTGTCTTTTCCTAAAAAAGAAGGCAAAATTAAACTTCTCTAAAAAATACGGTCTTAAACATGGCAAACAAGATATTTTGCAAACCACATATTTCTACAAAGGATGCATGTGTTTGTATATATACGACACACAAAGATTACACTGTGAGATGCAAAAAGTCACTGAAACACTAAAAACCACAGGGGGGGGAGGGAGAGGGAGGGGTGGGACAGCGAGGCAGTGAAGGTGATTTCAGAGGGGATGTCTGTGTATGCAGCAGACCGCTATCAAATTATGATTGCAAAAACTTAAAAGTCCAGGGATAAAGATGGGTAAGGTTTTACCAACAAGAATAAGATCAGAAATGCCTGTAGTTGTACTATGAAGCTCATTTCCTGTTCAGACGGATATTATCGCCTCTCACTACATTTGATTTAGGATGCATCGTTGGGAAGTTGATAATGCAGCTGCAGTTTTACGCCTGTGTTAATGTTATGTACTTAAGATGCACATATGAATTTACCTCAAACAGCATAAAATAACGTGTTGCTTCTGAGTCGAATCAAAGAAGCGTCTGCAGGAATAGAAGGTGAATTAATCAGGTGTTTTGTATGGATCACCAATAATAAAAATATGGATGTAACAATGACCCAACAGAAAACATTATTGGGCTTTGTACACAGTAAAGACAGTGCCAAACACCAATGTTTTTATAAAAAGCTGAAACACAATCGAGTAACTACTGAGTTTTAGTCCAGAGTTACTGTCCAAAGAACCACACGAGTGGTCATCATCTCTATTTAAAAACACAATGCTTTTACATTTACTAATAACAAACTAATACAACAACTGACACATGTTGTGGGGGTGAATTGTTTAGGATATTTGTAGTTTTCAGTAAGCAGAGTCAATCAGCAATTTGTCAAAAAGCCTACAATAGCATTAACCAAAATGAGAAACCAAGGCTTAAGCCAAACAGTAATTTGAAAACAAATCAGAATTGTTAATCACAATGGCTTATTCTCTTTACTCTGTGGGCAAGTTAGCAAAATGCCAGTGCTTTTTAAATTGACCTAGAGCACTGAGGATGTCTGTGAAAAAGGCATCAGCATAAACGAAATGGAATGTACAAGAAACATTTGTGTCTCATTTTCATTGAGTTCTGTCAGGAAATAGGCTCCATAGAGAACAAAAAATTCTTGTTTAAATACAGCAAAACTCACCTATCAGTTCTTTCGCAAGTACAATTGAAAGCCGGTCTGGTAGAGGATATTTGGGGCAACTAAAAGACACTGCCATCTCTCACCTCCTTGGTGCTATCACTGTTGTTCCTGCTTAAACCAGCGGCTAATTCGGAACCACTGTTTGTGGCTTTTTAAAACCTTTTTTAGTTTAAATAAATCTTGAGTGCAACTCTATGAGAAAGCTAAGCCATGTTAACCCCACCCCTTGACAAGATTAAAAAGTAAAAAGCACTTAAAATGGGAGAAACCCTCCGCTTAATGCACTTCACTCAAAGCTTATAGGCACATAGTTGAGCTTGTCACATATCTATAAGTCTAAATAGGATGCAGTGTTAATATCCTTTGTAAACAGCTCATACAGTAGTCACACATGGGTTGTTTGAAGCCACATACAAATCATTACACCCCGGGGTGACTTGGAAACTACACTAAAACAAACAAAACATGTACAGTGGGGAAAAAAGGCCTCTGGAAATGTAGAACTCAACACAGAATATCTACAATAGACAATCCCACTCCTCCTCACTCTGCCTTTATGAGGAGCAGGAAACATAACTGATGTCACTACCTGATCCCCATCTTTATGCAACATGTGCAAAAAAAATTCCTTTCACTGGTGTGTTGAAACAAAATGCAATTATTTCATATTATATTTGTTATTTCTAGAGATTAAATAAAAGATAAAAATTTGTTTGTGTTAAATACAGCTTTTTAATTTTACGATTGTCGAAGAATTTACCATTGAAATCAAAATTCGCTACATTTATCAATAAACTCAGGCTTCAAATGTAAATGTTTACTCAAAGGCCAGTCTTCTTGGTTTTTAAATTCCTTGAAATTCCTTGTACTTTTGATTCACATTGAACTGTCAAGCTGTGAGTATCTTGGTAAAATGTGCCCTTATCTTGCTGCTGTGGCTTGTTAGCTATTCATAGTTGATATCAGTTATTAACCCGTCCCTCTAGAAAAATGTGATTCTGTTATCCCATAATTCAATGCATAATCAAATAAAGCACATTATGTGGGGTTCCACGTGCTTTTTCACAACTGGCAAATATTCACTGCAATAATAGCATATTTCTGGCAAAACGTGAAATATGTAGGCCTTGCATGACTTGACAATGCCCACATTTTTCCGTATATAGTTTAAAAATACTGCATTGTGACTTGACACAAGTACTGATGTATGCGACATCAAAGCACATGTTACTGTTCTCAACAAGCCGTGAGTGCTGCCATAAACACTCCCCTGTTCACACCAATCACAGGGGGTCAATCTTCCAGGGCCTCGTGCATCAGCCCGAGCTGTCAAGGCAGAGATCCACCACTAGAGCGTGTGCAAAGCTGCCGCTGATCTCACTCTCACATGGCCTGATTTTTGGGCCAGATCAATTCCAATCAACCCTCACATAATTATTGCTGATAGTGACGCCATTTAGATTGTTAATGTTGGGAATTTGAAATCATTTACTGAAAAAATGCTAATAATAATGTTGGAGCTATGGCCAAAATGCCTATGTATTACATTGAGTTGTTGGGAGGTTCCTAAGTGGAGCATAAAATTATAAACTAAACCAAAGTTAAGAATTTCCTGGCCCCAATCTCAGACAAAGCAGGGGTGTGAGACATAAACCACCAACTCCCAACTCCACTCTACATGACCGACTTGGGGTTAAATTTGATATTCTAACATTTAGCGCATGAAAAAATAGATTTATGCAATGTGTGTCTAAACCAAGTATTACCCAAAAAGTTAGTTTGACAAGTGATGTGATGTAGTGTATACTTCTCGTATGTTTACTTACTTTAGGATGTGATTACATATATTTTCAATTAGTAGTAACCGAGTTATAACAGTTCATAATTTTCCATTTCCTGCACAATTTCACAAGTTTGCGCATTTTTTTTGCAAACTCTGTGAATTTCACCTCATAAAAATCACATAAAACTCTCCCATTTTCCACCGCATAATCAAGGATTATTGTCCACATTTCTCTGGAGACTGATCAGCTGATTTTAATGTATGTGTTTGGTAAAACAAAAAAGTATATTTGTAAACCAAAGATAGCATTCATATAGATACTTTTTAAATGTACAGATCAGGTAGTGGCATTGCTGACTGGGTCAAAGTGCAGAATAGAATAGGATCTAGTGTCAGAGGTAGGCAGCTGTAGTAAACAGAGAATGAGAGGTGAAGCAGTGTCTTCCAGCCCTTGTATTAAAAACTATAGTTGGGGGAAGGATTGGGAAAAAGGGTGAAGGAGCAATCCAAACATACATTACAGTACGTTTAATGTGTGCTTTATGGTTTTTTCAGCAAGGCGCAGTCTCTGCTGCTGCATTTGTGCACTGCAAGGTCAGGAGCTCGCACATCCAACACTCTTTCACTCATTCACACATTCATATTGACATTCATTACAGAGAACCTCCCCAGACACTTCAGTTCTGTTGGGATGTCACGCAATGCAACCAGTCCACAACATGTGTTAAAATGACTCCAATCTTAAAATATTCGAAAAATCTAAAAAAAATCTAACATAAGGCAAAAAAAGGTTTCAAATTAGCTGCCCTAATTGATCATCTAGGCCGAAAGGTGGATGCCTGAACTTGTTTCTCATACATTTGGCCATAGAAAATCAGAACTGGATTGCAGAAATAAAGGCATATGAAACGACTGAGGTCAGTCCAATACTGGCACAAGTGTGAGACTGGCACAATTAAAGAAAAACTAAGAAGCACAAAGAATGCCCATAAAACAGATAAGAGCCCTCCTATGGTTGCACTGAGCATATGCCAACAGAACTGAAGTGAGCCGATCACATCCATCTTAAAGCAGGTTATTAAACCGGGAAACCCACCCCACAGTTACACACATTCATATACACACATACAGCTGCTGTAAGGTGGTCAAGTTTGGGTGGAGGAGATGGGTCAAGGACAGGATGGGGGGGGAGGGGTTTGTGGGAAAGAAGGTGAAAGAGGTGGGGTGGGGCAGAGATTTGTGTGCGACTATCGGAAAGGGGGCTCAGGCGTGTGAAGGGAGAGTTCGGGGCGGCGGAGGATGGCCTCCTTGCGCGTGGGCGGCGGCAACGGCGGCTCATACACCCTGGGCGCAGCCATGGCGGCTGCTACTGCCGCAGCGGTGGGGACCACTGGCCTGAGAGCATCCAGCGTTGCCACAGGCTGACCTGGCATCGTGGGGACTGTGGGCACAGCTGAGACTCCCGGCAAGCCAGGGAGGGCTGTCACTGTGCTGGGAGGTGGGTAGGCATACTGGAACTGGGGGTACTGCTGCAGCTGCTGGTAGTACTCGGCATAGTACCTGAGGACAAGAATGACAGGGAGGAGTCAAGACAGACAAGGTAAAGAGCAGTCAATTTACAAAGGGAGTGATAAAGGAGTGAAATAGAAAAGACTAACAATCACAAAAGGACACAACCGTTTTTCAGCCAACATAGAGGGGTGCTGAGCATTAGTTGAGAGGTGAATGAGCAAAAAGAAAGCAGATCATTGGAGACGTACTCTACATCGCTTAAGTTATCGGTGTGTTGTGTTGATCATATGTCCAGTTTTCCTGCAGGGCTATAGTGCTCCTACTGCCTGACCCAAGAAATTTAAGTAATTCACAAATAGAAAAATAAACTGTGTACTGTGTGATGAGTATTGGGAACAGGATTTAAATGTTTAAATGGTAACTTGCAAGTTGATTTATAACCCATTAATTAGGTTTCTGCATTTTACCCATTTTATTATACCTAGCAATAACATTAGGAGCTTTGATCTGCCACTGACTGTGTTCAGGAAACAGCTGCAGGTTATCATAGGTACTGTGGCAAGGAACACAGTCAGGAGTTAACCTACGTGTTTTTAATGGTGGTGTAACCCAGAAAACGAAGAGTGTAAACTCAACACAGAAAGGCTCCAGAGATTCCATGTCAACATATGGGTTTTTATATTGTTCCATTTCCTCAATAACAGAATTTGATTTAAAATTCAACTTAGTTTTTTTGCACAATTTATCTGTAGACTTGTTATTGTGTATCACTGAGGAAAACTGCATACTGAGTGTGAAGCAGTCTCCACAGCACTAACACCAACTAGAACATGATGTTGACTGTCACACTCATATGAAAACACAGGCACAAGAGGTTGACAGATGGGTGAGGTAAACAGTGACCCAAACCATATACAACATTTTATGAAGTTGAAAGATTAGTGAAAGCCTAAAAGAGCTACAACAGGATGTGTACATTTGACACTGTGCATTATGTGAATGTTACAGAGCTGCTGTACCTGGCCATGGGGTCCTCCGCAGCCTCCACGGCCTCTTCTGCGGCTCGGCCTGCTGGTGTGGGGAGCAGGGGTCGGCGTGGCTTAGCTCTTTGATACATAAACGGCTTCATCACTGGGTCTGGAAGCAGGGGCGCTGACCTCCGTAGGGGGCTGCGGTCTCTCTCAGACTTTGCTGCAGCTGCAGCTGCTGCGGCAGCAGCCACTGTCTGCTGCTCAGCCACGACCTGCTGACCCTGGGCGAAGTAGTGAGCCTGTCTGGCTGCTTCAAAGATGGCTGTGGTCGGGTCTGCTGCTCCCATGGCGCTGATGTGAGCATAGGCTGGTGTGGCAGCCCCATAAATTGCTGGAGCTACAGTATAGGCTGGGTTAACTGCGGCTGCCGCAGTCTGCATTTCTATTCCAGGAGCTGCAGCCAGGTACATAGGGTGGTTGGCCACAGTGGGTGTGTAAACTGGTGTTGTGTATGCTGCAGCTGCAGCAGCAGCTGCAGCCGCCGCCGGCGTAGCTGCCACCTGGCCATAAATGTTAGGAGTCATGGAGCTGTATACTTGCGTGGCACCTGATGTCAGAGCTGCCTGGTTGGCAACAGTTCCATAAAGCTGACTAGCAACATTGGCACCATAGACCTGGCTTGCCAGGGCCCCATATACAGCTGGATTCACTGGGTTTCCATCAGTACGTGTGCCTGTAGTGATGCCAGTTAGAGCTGCATATGTGGGGTCAAATGTGGAAGTGTTGTAGACTGAATTGTGCACACTCTGTTGGACCTGCAGTGGCAGACCAGCCGCTGCAGCAGCAGCGGCGGCAAGGACCGCAGCCTGGCTCTGATACTGTTCCAGGGAAGGTTTCCCAACAGGGCATTCACCAGCGTAGTGTCCCTGCTTCCCACAGTTCACACATGGAATTTTTCCTGTAGGAGCCTGCTTGCTGGGCTGAACTTTTGACAGCTCTACAGACAGAGGGCGGCCCTTAAAAGATGTGCCGTGAAGAGCCTCAATGGCCTGGAGAGCATCTTCCTTGTTTTCCATGTGGACAAAGGCATAGCCTGCAGAGGAGGAATGCCTGACTGTCATTGAACACAGAGACAACCATCTTACTTTTTACCTCTGGCATGAAGTACATATTTCACAACAACTTTCATCATCACACTCTTGGAATATCTGACTTGACATAAACAATGTGAATAGATTGTCAGTTGAGATCTACAAATTCACTCAGTTTTATTGGTTCAATCTCTGCACTAGAAGTCAACATATCACTTCCAATACAAAATATTCTTGTACTTTTTCTCTTTAATGTAGTATATGTTTCAAAGTGCTCTACTCTGATGCAGGACTCTTTATAGTCTCCATTATGAGCCACTCTGCTTACAGATTATGTTCTGTAGTGGAGACCACTAACTGAAATTAAATGTGAGCTACCTACTCTCCTTGATTACACATAAACGTTCCTGATGAAAACTTTTTTAACTCTATAGACATGCAAGTTTGTCGATTTCAATTGGAACTTAAGTTCCTGGACTTTTGGACACATTTGAAGTATTAGCCTATGCTCACCTTTTACTTTATCACACTCTAGAACTTTCCCAAATGTCTGGAACAGCTGCTGGAGGTCTTCAGTTGTACACATCCCACTCAAATTACCCACAAACACCTTGGTGGAGTGCAGCGGCCTGCCCCTTGACTCCTCCACCACTAAATTCCGTCCACGAAACTCTCTTCCATTAAGTTCCCGGATGGCGCGCTCGGAAGCACCCTCGCCCTGCAGGTGAACGAAGGCAAACTGTCGGAGCACACTGCAGCTCACCACCTGGCCATAGGGTTCAAAGATGGCTGAAAGTTCCTCCTGGCTAGTGTCTAACGCCAGATTGCCTACGAAGAGCTTCACTGTGTGGCTCTTATCCATGGCGCTGCAGAACAGAAGAGTGGTGACAGTTAGAGATAAGACAGAGGATGAACTCTGATCTTACACAACTGTAGCAACGTCTACAAACCACACCTTTGATTTTATAGTACTCTGGGGAGAGGAGAAAGACCATATAAGAGTCTGAAAACAGGCACGAGGTGCACACCCAAGTACAGCACAACATTTAACCGTTGGAGACTCCCAAGAAAAACCACTGTACAGTGCTATATTAGGAAATGTGATTAAGCACCAAGGTCTAATCTAAGATGGATGTATTTTCTACATTTCTGGAGTATGCAACATCTGCTAGTTGTAAGAAACCATTTCTCTGGCTTGAACGCTACTGGGGTTTCTTTTGGGTGGTCTACACAGTGGGGCTGAGCAAAATCACAATGTATTTTCTTAATGTATTCTTTAATTTTTAAAAGGGACTATTCTTGTTCGGTATAGAAACCAAGGGAAAAAAAGAAACCCATGTCAATCTTCAGTTTTACATTTTTGTCAGTGAAAATGAAATGAAAAGCAGACACACAGCTGCACTACACTGTGAAACACTAAAACGACAAGGATGAAGAAAGCTAATGTTTAAATTGAAGACTTCTTTTTGTGCTGATGCTAAAAAGTATGCTAAAAAGATGTTTAGCAAACAAGAACTGAGAAGCATTACTCGTATGCGTATGAATCAATGTCGTGATCAGACCGTTCAAATGTTACAAATCTGACCACAGATTTATCTTTGAGATAGCCACTTGATCTCAGATAAAGTGCATAAGATAGAAAACGCAGAAACGAAAGAATAGTTTAACCCTCAGGAACCCCCTTTGGACAGATCTCAAAAAACCCATAACAGACTCAACTGTCACTGTCAAGCTCATAGACGCAGTTATGCACTACAGACTACCTGAGGAAAAAGCCATCAACTGCCAGTACTGAATGCCGTTTTATGGTACTAAAACAAACAGGAAGTTTGACAAATGTTACTGCCCTGAAATTATGACCAGTCTATCGGTCAGCTCAACAATGCAATACAATACATAAATACTGTAACGCACAGCAAACTATGCACTTGCTTTCAAACATACTCTTTTCCAATCTCAGTAATAGCAGATGTTAGCCACAGTGCATTTTGGACTACTTTTTAGACAACTACTAACAAATACAATATTATTACACTAACAGCAGCAGCCATTGTTTGTCCACTTAAGACTGTTGCATAAACATGTAAGATTTTGTGTTCCGTTAAAGGAATCTGAAAGACTTGAAAACATTTCAGTAATTTTTATATATTGTGTACTCAAACACAAATGTGTCAGCGGTATATGACTTATTCTAACACGAGTGTTCTGACCACAATGACAAGATAATAACAGATAACCTTCTGTTTCTCTTGTTTCTGTTTTCCCTTACTCAGGAGCCAAATAAAGCCTTTTACACTAATATTCTGACAACTAACTTAAAATTGGTGTGTCTATTTATTATGTCATTTTTGGCTTCACTGCCCCCTGCAATAAATAAGATAGAGAAAAATTGTTTTAAACATCAATATCAGGCCTAACACAGCTACAACATGATCAAAAGATCGCAGGACAATATTTTCAGATGAAACAATCTGAAGTAGTGGTTTCAAATGCTGTACCATGCCATTACAAAAAACATTTCCCTTTTCTGCAGTTTTCACAGGCTGATATAACATGGATTTTTGTTGACACCAGACTACAAATTTGGCATTTTTGCCTCATTTGGGACAAACATTATGACAGCACTTAAAGCACCTACATTAAACCCACTAAATGCGAGTCCACATTTGCACAGTAGTTTCAGCGTTTCCATTGCTCCACTAGACTGTGGCAGTGAAATCTGTCCCACTGGAGTTTTAGGAACAAAAATATTTTTGCACTCCAAGATGCCACTAAATCTTGTGTATAAATCAGATTCACTGCAGGTCAGAAGCTGCTCTCAAAACTAAGGTCATTATTTGAACAGCGGCAAAAGAACAGACTGAAATAAACTCACTATCATAGTGACATTAATGCTACAAACTCTGAAGTTAATGCATCACTCTGTAAAATACTGTATACACTTAGAAAAAAAATCCTTCCTTTAAATGGGAGGACATCAACGATACTTTTTAATGACAGTCCTTTGCAAAAGTAGATGCTATAAAAAATGTATCAACCATAACATAAGATCATCATGGGGTAGATATATAGACAAACAACCAATCAATGAATTGGAACCTGTATAAAAAGTTGAGTGAAACTAACAAATATTGTTTATACATGCACATTATTTCCAGAAACTTGCCAATTACTCAACTCAAAAGGCACTTGTCCGCAGACTAGTTCTAGGAACTATCCATCTCGAATTTAGTCCCAAGAACTACTTTTCCCAGGGGAACTTCTTCCATTGTGCATTCCCACATGCAGTAGAATCGCGGTGTGATGTAATCTTATTCTGTATTCTCCAAGGCACTTTTATGCACCATACAACTTTGACATACGCATATGGATGGAAAATTTGCTTTATTCATATTCAAAATGTAAGTGCACATTTGAGGGACCCGACGGAATAATATATAAGATAATACAAATGGTACAGAGTCCCAGGACAATCTCCGTAAAGTGTTTAGAGCCATCTCCATGCTGCCTGTGTCAACAGCAGAACAAACATGGATTTAGAATCAAATATCCCACAATCACTGCAGAATGAACAGCAGAATGAAAATGTCCACACTCTCATCATCAGTTCTTGGACAAGAAATGTGTTTGTTCTCTTATCAGTACTTCACACAGATGAAGATATAAGAAGCAGAAACTTTGCATATGTGTTTATTATAGTTGACTAATACATGTTGTTTGTAGATCTGTTGTATAAACTCATGTATACTCTTGTAGAAAAGCAATAGGACTAATGTCTGCGACCTGATCACAGCCACACTATATTCACCGTAATGCAGTCTCTCTTCTACAAGACGTTGCCCCATGTCTGCCAAACAGCAAACACTAGCGTTATATAGTTCATATAGAACTAAAAGACCTGCCTGCGAATAGGAGGTAACAACGTTATAAGAACTGTGTTCATAGATCACAGTTTTACTGTGGGAATGCTCAGTAAAAAAAGGTTTGAGGGACTAAAAAGGTTCTAACGACAACAAAGGGTTCATACAGTAGGAAATAGAACTAAAAAAAGATCTGCCTGCGAATAAGGAGGTAGAAATGTTATAAGAACGATTGTCGTCGTTTGTATTTCCAAAGCTGTGGGAATGCTCAAAAATAAAAGTTGTAGGAACTAAGAAGGCCCTAAGAACTACAAAAGGTTCCTACAGTGGAAAAGCGCCTAAAGTTATTCATATTTGTAAGCTCTTAACGTTCTAACTTTAAGAGCTTACAAATATGGATTTCAGTGTTATGGGTGCTTCTTTTTCATCACCATTAACACAAATCTTTTTAAAGTAACCCATAAAGACCCATAAAGATGCAGGCGACCAAAACCATCGACTGATGTAAAGGTTTAATCCCCGTTGATCCAATAAACCCATTAAGACATGTAGCTAATTGGTGTAAAATACATTCTGTCATCAAATAGGACCCATTTGGACATCAAGAGGCTCTATTGTCACCCTGGATACACCGTCATCTTATACAACATTAATTCACCAGTAAAACCCATGGAGGTGGATCAATGACAATTAATAATTTAAAAATCACTTTTTTCAGCTAGCATGGTGACCCGTGAGAGAATCAGAGGTTATGGATCCTGTGATACACTTCATTCCTTTACTGTCTTAGTAAATTCCACTAGCATTTTCAGTCGATCAACCTCTCAACTGGTGGGTCAGTTTGAAATCTGACACCATGGTCCTTTTGCTTATCTATCGCTAGGTAACAGAATCATAATGCTATAATTCACCGTGATTCCAAGGCTACTGATCACAAATCATGAGTAGCATTGGATCTTTATGGGTTGTTTTATACTGAATTTATTAGCTGCTGTTAACTTAGAGGAAAGGTCTTCTAACTACACTTCCTCACATTCCTTGTGTGTGTCAAAGTGCCGCAGGTCGGCCAACACCTTGCCTCCTGAACAACCTTTATGGCTGGCAGTTAATCAAAGGGCAAAGACGAACACGACACCACAAAATGACAGGTCTATTTTTTGGTTTGGGCTGGAGACAGCTGCCAGTGACTTCAGAGGTGACCCCTCCCCCTTCACACACAGTCCGACCGGACCTGCATGTACAGTCACGTCGGTCCGTATGGAGGTTCCTAACAACACCGGGTTCATCTGGGGTATAGCCACAGGAAAGAGGCTTTATGATGACGCAGCACGACGCTGACTCGACACATTTCCCCTCCTCCGGTCGTTTAAAACGAAAAACGCCGATAAAACACGCTAAAATAGCTGCACATGTCGGAGTTAGCTAACGCTTTGTCCGCGTTTCATGGAAAATACGAACGGCGAAGCGGAAAGCGCCTTCATTTCAACCACAAAACAAAACAAACCCCGAGGGGGAAAATAACCCAGACTGCCCGAATAATAAAAAAAAAACACATAGAACCGCTGTGTTAACCGTGATAAAGACTCTACGTGCTTTCCGAAGTGTCACGGGAACTGACTGCGAATTCACTGTAAAGCAAACAATCACATTTTCCCGCAGAGGAATGAAAGCAACGGAAAACCGTCTCACACAAAGCGGGCTGTTTCTTTGTGCCGAAAACGTACCCATCGAATCACCGTCCGTCTAACTAACGACTTATAACTGGTATCAAAGCACCCCCATATAGATTAAACGAGATTAACCCATCAGAAAAGTGGTTAAATAAAAAGAATCTACCATCTTACCTAGGCGGTGCTGTGTTTCAAAATGGTAGCGCGTGCTTCCGTTTGAATGTCGGGCATTCTGCGTGAGAGGCTGCGGAAGGGAGGGGGAGGGGCTTAATGCTGCTTCTGCTGCGGACGGAGGATGCTGAATCGACACAAACACACACAAAAACACTAAGAATGGGATGTTGAGCTCCAAATAGCCTGAATTCAGTGTCATTTATCGCCTCACAGTCTTGACTAAATGAGCAAATATAGAGTTGGTGTGTCAAAAAACATTTCGGCGTTTGTACGAGAAGCTAATTGCCTAATTTTGTGCATTTGTTCTATCACATAAATACCCTTAGTTTTCATTAATGATTTAAGCAAACCTATAATTGCACCAAAACCCAAAACACTGCAAAACTGGTATTTAAATCCAGTCTTAAATCATATTTCCATTATGCACTTTCTTATCAATTCTACAAGGAAGTTACATTTCACTTGCACATTACAAGTTGCACTTCACTGTCAGATCTCAGATCAATAAAGAATCAAAAAAGTCTATATATCTATCTGTCTGTCCACCCGTCGCCACAGTGGCTCTTCTGCTCATTGGATGAGAGCCTCTCATTTAGCCCCTCTGCCCATTGTGCCCAATCTAAACAGCTCTGACATGAAAGGTAAAGGATGGCAAAGAAGGCAAAGGACAAAAAAAGTGGGGAAAACTTCCTACGGCCCAGTGCCATTACACAACACACCCAACCCACCTTATAACCTCAATATTACACAGCAATTTTGCATTTATTTATGAACATTCCTTTAATTATGATACTGATAATGTATGGACTTGTACATATTATACAAACTGCTGTTGTAATTGTGTCTCATTCATTTTCTGAATTCTCTTTATCATTTGCAGGGTCGCGAAGGGGGGTGTGTGTGTGTGGGGGGGGTGATGCTTGGTGAAGGCAGGGGTAACCCTGAACAAGATGCCAGTTCATCGCAGGGCCAGTCATTCACAAGCATTCATACACCAGTGTAGGGGAAGATGTAGAGGCAAGGTGGGTGAAGTGTCTTATGCAACCGAAGACACAACAGCAGCCCTTTATTACCTGAGTTATTAGCATTTATTGTAATATCTGTATTTTGTGTGTTTTTCCAACACACAGTGAAACTCAAGTATATCCCTACATTTAATTTACTGATCATTAAAGCATAGATTATGGTTGAGTTGTTATATCAGAAACAGAAAAGTGAAGAAAAAGATATCGATTACAGAACATAATAACAAATGTGTTTCCATGTCATTGTTTCAACTCAATGGGTTTTACTGGTGAATCACTGTTATAGAAGATGGTGGTGTTTCCATGGTAACTGCAGTGAAAGATTTTCACAATTATTGATTGCAGCTATTTTGTTTTGCCATCATTTGTCCATGTTCCCTTGGACAGTGATACCAAATCTATTGTATTCAGCTTTTTCCCTTCCGGGGTCACCACAGCAAATCCACTTTGCATTATGTACAATTATATTTTTGATTGATCTCAGTAAAGAGTGTACGGTTTGTTTCCTCCTTTTTTGTCATGTATTTTCAATATTAAGCAAAACAATGCTTTGCATTTTTTAACAAAACATTAAATTAGATTGTTTTTACAAGTATAAAAATGTCATACAAGCCAAAACAAAAGATTTTTTCCAATTCATCTCCTGGTGTCCTGATAAATGAAACACACCCTTTCTGTATGTTTTTTTTGTCAGTGAATCACATTGATATTTTGTCAGGAATCGGCTCTACAGCCTTTACTTATGTTTTGGACTTGTCAAAGGAGCTGATCTGAGTAGAAGGATGCTCTGTATTTCCCAACATGACTGTTTTAGTTGTTGTATTTTTAGCCACGTTATGTTGTTGGAGCTTGCATAATAAATTCGACATTTAATCAAGACCTGAAAGGGCATTCATCCAAGGCATAGATTAAAGGTTTGAGAAAGCATCGTTCTTGGTTAAGTTCACTTCAGTTTCAATGGTGATGAAATATTTGTTGGGGGCAAAAACTGATTACATGTGTATATTTAACATTATTCAGTTAATAGAAAGTAACAAAATAAACTTTTACAAAATTTACAATGTGGTCAGCTGTTTTAATCTGCTTCAGTGCTTTTAAATATCAGAAAGGACACTCAGCTTCAAGTTTTACTGGTACTCTTTTAAACCCAGAGATGTTATTTCTCCTGTGCAGTGGTCTGTTTCAGTGTCATAAAAGCTGCTGTGAGTATGTGTGTTCCTCTCTTTTAGTGGTTTTACTATGCTGTGTGTTTTAAGGTCAAAAGAGGGCAAGAGGAACAGAAGTTTGACAGTTTTTGACTAAATAAGGCACTTGGAAAGTACATCAGTAGGAGATTTAGGATGTTGAACATGAATTATGAACTTGAACACTCTGACCAAAAACAAGGATTTGGAGTCCAGTTGTTTTTTTTGGCACCTGAATGGGCCTCAAAAAGAGTCATAAATCAGTGAAAACAATTTAAAAAAGGACATTCACCACAACACTGTAAACACAACAGTGAAAACAAAAAAAATGATGTAAAAAAAAATAATAGCAAAAACATCAATTTTTAGAGCAAGTGGGTCTCACTGTTATGTGTTTTATCCACATTACTCAAGATAGGGGGGTGTTTACTGAGCATACTCAGATGTTTATGGAAACAACAAGATCTATTCTCTTAGCCAATTTTGAAATGTACATTTTTAATGAATATTTAAAATAAATTCTACATTCAGAATGTTCACCTCAGACACAGGGGGTTTAAGGGTTAGTGACATAATCACATCACTATAGTGCTTTAATTGGTCATTAGTCCAGTTGTCTGCAAACATGTTTGTGTCCGTTTCAATGCTGATCCTATATCTGCTTTCTTTCTCATCCTGTTCGATACATTGGCATGACCCTGTCAGACATGGTCAGTACTAGCCCTGTTCAAAGGTGCGCTGACAGGGTCCCGTCTGTGGTGGCTTTGCTTCGGCCCTTCCCGGCGATAGGCCTGTCTCTCTCCTCCCATAGTGTGACCCCGTCGCAGGCACAGATCTGTTTGGGGTTTTGGAAAAGACCCGCTGACCGAGCGATGATCCCGCAGGCCAGTCTGGAAACAATGAATAAATAGTCGATATTTGTAGAGGGAACAGGAAGTAATGTCCTGCCATGCATCTACAGCAGGGAAGTATAATATAAATTTAGTGTGTCCATCCACTGTCATTGATTCAACTCTGTGGTTTTACTCGTGAATCAATGTTGTAGAAGATGACAGTGTTTCCATGGTAACTACAGAGCCTCTGCACGTCCACAGGGGTCATATCCAATGACCATGAAAAGATTAATAACAGTATTTTACACCAACTCTTGACATGTATTGATAGGATTAGTAGATTAATTGCACATTACAAAAATGCATCGCAGATAAACGTTTTGGTAAGAGCCAGGGTTCATAAGATAAAGTTGCCAAACAACTTTTATGTTACTGTGATATATAGGACACCTATGTTTCTTTCTGTTATGAATCGGTAGTGTTATGAAAAGTATACAAGTCAGACCTTACCGATTTTCCAGTCTTAACTGATTGGCTCCCGGGGCCTGTTAAGTACTGGGGACTGATTTGGTCCTTTTGGTACGTGGCCGCTGGCTCACCTTTCTCCAGAGTTTCCCGACTGTTTGGACAGAGGATGACTGCTTCGACCCAGGTCGTCCTCCCCCGCATCCACTACCAGTGATCTGCCAATCACATCCCACACCTGCAGAAAATTACACATTTCAGGCATGTTCTTGCATTGGGTTTTAAGTTAGACACTTTTGCATGACATGTTTGGATAAAGGTCCCATTAGTAAGAGGTCACTGAGTGGCTGTGGCTCAGTTGGTAGAGCGGGTTGTCCAATGGCCAAAGGGTCGGCAGTTCGAATGCTCCCAGTGGAGCCTAGCAGCAGTGACACTCACATTCACACACCAGTCACCCACTGTTGTGTGAATGGGTGAATGTGAGGCCAATGTAAAGCTTTGAGTGCCTTAAATGTGTAGAAAAGCACTATATAAATGCAATCCATTTACCATAAGACTCCAATTGTTACTCATTATCAGTTGAAATGTGAACTACATGCTTCGCCATGCTGCCAGACCTTTCAAAAGATCAATGTCCCAATAGAAGTGGGTAGTACTTTCACTGGAAGAGACCTCAACTCTTTTAAAGTCCATAATTGACTTCTTTTAGTCCTTTTAGTCATATCTCTAATTATTCCCATGTTATAATGAACATGGGTCATTATAAGTAAAGGTAAATTTTTTAATATTTCAAAAATTCGCCTAAAATCAAAATGTCTCATAACTGTGGGCAACTGTGTTGCTACTGTTCCAAGGAAGATACGTATATGATTTTAAATGAAACTGACCGACTTTGGACTTATTCAGGCTAGGAGAGCTATTGCGCTCTGCTGGAAGAAGACAGACGGTCCTACATAAATGAGGTGGTTGAAGGAACTTTCTGGGTGTATTGAACACATATTACAAAGGGCAAAAGGAGGGACTTCTACACACTCTGGGAACCATATATGGATTTCATAACTGATGGAAACATACAACTATTTGATTTTTGAGGATGATCATTATTTGGTCATTATCACCATTTCTGTAATTATAATTTCATTATTTACAGTTTTACTCTTACCACTGTTATTGATGAACATTGTAATTATTAATCTCGACAATGCAATCGACATTACAATATTTCAACAGCCTGTGTGTCACAGGTATTAGGTAGGATACCCGTGACTGTACTTTTAAATCACTATATAATGAATAATGTAATATAATGAATAATGTAACAACCATTTCCACACATTTGTATGTGTATAGATCATGTGTGTTTTACCTTAAGTTGATTGTCCTCTAGTCTAAATGAGGCTCTGCCATCTGGCCCAGCGTTGATATTCCCAAGATCACCAACATGCTGTACAAAAACATATGGGAGAATTACCATAACACCGTGACACACTGACAGAATGAAAGTGCAGTGTGAGGATAGACATGTAGGTAGACAGAACCTGCACCACCTTGGGTACGTGTTTAATTCTGCTCTTCTAGAGCTATTTTGGCAACTCCATAGATTTTTTTAATGTACTGGTGCATTATTTACTTGTCACTGATAAGCTCCAGAAAGAGCATGGACTCTATGTGTTAAAGTGATGGTCAAAGTGCACTGTACCCGCTCTGAATCCTCTGGTCCACCATGTTGTCTATTGAAAGGGTTGTAATGCTCTCCACAACTGGAAAAAAAAAACAAAATAGGAAAATTTCACATAAAAAGACAGGACCTTGTTTACCGTTGTTCCTGGTACAGTACTAAACTCCGTCTACTGTATTTAACACCAATTACTGACATGTCTTGATAGGATTAGTGGACCAGCAGGTATTAAACACTTTAGATCAGTTGATGATTTTGATCGATGGTGGATGTTTGGGTCTTTAAGGGCTAAATTATGATTTCATCAAGTTCAGCCATGCCATGTGGTGGTCCTACCTGAGACAGTCCAACGTCAGGTCCCCCAGAGTGTGGACGTGGAGGCCATGGGGTCCAGGCTCCAATCCATCAATGGTCCCGTCAATCAAGCAACGGTCCTCAGACAGCTGGAGGAATCGCACCACTCCTTGGATGGACCCAACACCAGCCAGCATGGCCACAGCTGCGCCCAAGTCTGTCCACAGAACACACTGCAATTAGTACTTAGGTCTGACAGAGACCGATTGCTTTTGATGTATTTACATCGAACACGTAACAAAAGCACTTTCCATGTCTTCTTGCGATCAGACTATGATTATTTATTTTATTTATTTATTTAACAGGGACAACACACATTAATAAACATTTCTGTAAATGTGTCAGTTTTAGCATAAAAAAAGCTAATTTTCGACCGTAGTCCCTGGGCCAGATGTATTATGCCATCATCCATACAATTATAGACATTTTAAAAGGTAAGATTACACCCACTCGTGATGTAACATAAATAACACACACCTAGACATGCAACATTTAAAAAGTAGAAGCTGCACAGGAAAATACGACAGCTGTAAAACCCAAGGTACATCCTACACAGAACATCCTTTTTATATATGATGTGCAGAGAAAATCTATGCAGCTCTAATCCCATCTAAACAAAAACCAAAAAATTTAAAATTTAAAATCTAAACAATTTTATTTTAATAAAATTTTAATTTTATTTAAAATTAAAATTTTATTTTATTTTAAAATTTAAATTCATTTTAAAATGTAATTTTATTTAAAATCTAAACAGTGTGTGGTTTGCAAAATAAAGCTAGATTAACCCTTTAAACATTAACATATCTGTGGTGAGTGCTCTATATCTATGATTCATTTGAAATATTTATAAAAATGCAATCACTGGCCCAAGGGGTGCTGGACCTTGTTCATATGATCCTAGTCCTTTCAGCACAGCTCTGCGTCCGGTGCTTTCTATCAGCGCCTGGACTTCTGCACTGGTCAGAGCAGACTCCACCAGAACCTCTTCCTTACTTACATCGATACTGACCGACTTCACTCCTGAAAACAAATGAACACCAACACACATTGTTTACAAATCAATACAACAGCATTCAAAGAATACTATGTACTTGTGGCTTGGTTCTAATGGGTTTGTTTGGATCTGATTCTTTTTTACCATAAATTTCACTCTAGTTCACAATAGATCAGAATGCATGCCTTTGAATGTGATGTGGAACATATTCTGTTAAATTACTGAAAGTGATTCATGTACTTGAAACACTTTGTCGCTTGCAAATTGTCTTGCCTTAAAAACTCAATGAAAAATTCTGGCATAATGTAGATAAGGTAAGTAAGATCCTTCCTCTGGATCCCAAACCAGACTGACTGAATCAACTCCACATAATAACACTGCTGTCACAGGCATGAACTGTAGACACTGGGCCCGATGGGTAAATCATTCATCCATGTCTTTTCTCAACTTGATGGACCATCACTTTGGAACAGTGTTAATTTGTACGCATCACACCAATTGCCATTTTCTAGTGACACAGTCGAATCTTTACTCCTACATAATTGATGGTAAAAGAATGTGTTGCAGCTGAAACATATTTTTAATTACGAATTATATATTACAGCTATGTTATGAAAATAAAATATGAATGCTCAAGGTGACTTGTTTAATTGAAAAACATATTGAGCATAATAACGTAGTGTTTTAATTTTAGTTTTTCCATTTAAACACTTAAAATCTAATCTAAACTCACTACAGTTAGAAGGGCAGTGCCAGGGACATTCACAAATCATGTATATTCCATCAAAAAATTATCAATAATAATATAATACAATTTTAAGAGGTTTAAATAGCACCGATATTTATGTAACTGTTGCATCATTCATAATCGAACCTCCGATTTTATTTAAGTTTCTGACATTCTCTGCTCTTTTCCTGTTTAAGTAAAATGCTACATTTTGAAGCAGACGTACATGCCAATAACAGGTCATTGTTTATAACACAGGACAGAAACTGGACTTGCCTGGTTTACCCTCTAATGCAGCTCTGACTTTATCTGCGCAGCTTTCACATGTCATCTGCACCGCAAACTCCAGCTAGAAAGAACCAGATATGAAACATCTGTAGCTTGGAGTAGCGTAATAATGAATATCATATGACCAACACAGTAGTTCTGTGGCTCTCGCAGCCGCGATCACTGTCACCGTCATATTTCATAAAGCTGACTCTAGAACATAATGAAAAAATAAATGAAACCTTAGCAATTTTCTGCGAGTCCATTTCATGAAACGACGTCTTCGGCAGCGTGACGAAAACTGAACTAAATAAGCAACTTCCCACTTTTCTACACGCGGAAGCAAAGCGACTGTGCGTCCCCACGGCCGCCGCCATGTTTGTGAGGTCACCAGGGCTTGAGGCTCATTACCGCCACGTGGCGTCCGCAGCCTGACACTGCAATGGATGCACGTGGAGCGGGACGCACCAGGCAGCAGCAGCCAGAGGGAGGAGTCAAAACAGTTCAAAGACCCATTCAGACCCACATGATCTGAACTGGACCTGGACACTAAAGCATTAGAATAATAACCTATGATTATCGACGATTTAATTTTTTCTTTATTTTGGAGCAAAAAAAGTTTAAATATTTACATTTAGAAACATCCCTTTTGCAAAAAATAATAAATGAATAGAATAGAATAGAATAGAATAGAATAGAATAGAATAGAATAGAATAGAATAGAATAGA
>JAPTHA010000013.1:14040770-14077692 GCA_029814585.1 Gymnapogon annona
AAATACTACATATCAGTGTAAACCGTAGACAGTACTATAAACAGTGAAAGTACCATGTACCAATGTAAAACAGTACTATAAACAGTGAGAACTGCACATCAGTGTAAACAGTACTACAAACAGTGAAAAACACTTTACGTCAGTGTAAACAGTATTATAAACAGTGAAAATACCATACATCAATGTAAACAGTACTATAAACAATGAAAATACCATACAGTGTAAACAGTACTATAAACAGTGAAAATACTGCACATCAATGTAAACAGTACTATAAACAGGGTAAACATTGCGCATCACGTCAAGTACAGTTTAATAGTCTGATGGCTTGGGGGAAGAAGCTGTCACTGTACCTTGCCGTTCTACAGCGGATGCTGCGCAGCCTCCTACCGGACGGCCACACACAGTGCAGTCCATGATGGAGGTGGGTGGGGTCAGAGTATATGTGGTGGGCTCTGGCCAAACAGCGTTTGTGTGCATCGTCCTGGATGGGGGGGAGAGGAGTCGCAATGATCTTCTCCGCACCCCCTCACCACTCTCCTCAGAGGCTTCCAGTCTGAGGCCTTACACCTCCAGACCAGATGGAGATGCAGTAGGTCATCAGTCCTTCGATGGTGCCTCTGTAGAAGGTAGTGAGGATGGGAGGGGGGGGAGACGCCCGTCTCATACGCCGCAGGAAGTGCAGGCGCTGCTGGGCCTTCTTCACCACAGAGGCTGTGTGAAGGGTTCAGTCGAGGTTGTCGGTGTTGTGCACCCCCAGGAACCTGGTGCTACTGACATCCTCCACCGCAGTGTCATTGATGAAGAGTGGGGGGTGACTGGCCGTGATCTCCTGAAGTCAACAATAATCTCCTTAGTCTTATTGATGTTCCGTAGCAGGTTGTTTCTTTTACACCAGTCAACCAGGTGTTGCACCTTCTCCCTGTAGGCCAGCTCGTCGTCGTCCTGAATGAGGCCTACGACTGTGGTGTCGTCCGCATACTTTACTGTGTGGTTGGTGTTAAACCTAGGACGACAGTCATGGGTCATCAGGGTGAACAGCAGGGGACTCGGGACGCAGCCCTGGGGGGAGCCGATGTTCAGGGTGATGACCTTGGAGGTGTTGTTGCCCACTCAAACATACTGGGATCTGTTGGTCAGGAAGTCCAACAGCCAGTTACACAGGGGGGTGTTTAGCCCCAAGTTTGCTCACCAGATCCTGGGGGATGATGGTGTTGAATGCTGAGGTGAAGTCCAGGAACAGCATCTTCACATGGGTCTTCTTACCCTCAAGGTGCTCCAGGCTCAGGTGGAGAGCAGAGGAGATGGCGTCCTCAGTGGAGCGGTTGGGTTGGTAGTCAAACTGGAACGGATCATATGATGGGGGCAGCACAGTCATGATGTGATCCTTAACCACCCATTCGAAGCACTTCATGATGGTGGATGTTAGTGCAACGGGACGAAGGTCATTAAGGCATGTGAGCTGGTCAGCACACTCTTTGATCAGACGTCCTGGGATGTTGTCAGGGCCCGCAGCTTTCCGTGCGTTGACTCTGCTCAGAGCTCTCCGCACAGGAGTGGCCTCAAGCCTGATGTTTCCAGAGTCATGAAAGAAACCTTGGAGCTTCTGAGAGTAGGCACGTTTAGCCACCCTGATGGCCCGGGTCAGATTGTCTCTAGCTGACCTGAGAGCCACCGCATTACCAGATTTGAAGGCGGCGTCACGTTCCCTCAGACTCAGACGCACCTCCTTATTCATCCAAGGTTTCTCATTTGCCCGTGTGGTAAAAGTCTTTGTTGTCGTAACCTGGTCCAGGCCAGACTCTCACCCTCCTCACAACAGGTTTCTCTCTGATGAGCAGGGACCGCTGACAGGTGGTCTGAAGAGCCCATGTGAGGGCGTGGGACTGCATGGTAGGCGTATTTAATGTTGGTGTATACCAGGTCCAGAGTGTTATTCCCCCGGTTGCAAAGTTCACATATTGATGGAAATTGGGAAGGACTGTCTTCATTTCAGCCTGATTAAAATCCCCAGCTATAATAAAAACTCCACCCGGATGTGCACTTTGCATATCATTAACAACGTTGTGGAGAGTACTTAGCGCTAGCTTGGTGTTCGCGCTTGGGGGCATGCAAACAGTTGTTAGAATGACTGTTGAAAACTCCTGCGGCAGATAAAACGGTCGACATTTCAGTCATAAACTCTATGTCTATGGAGCAGTGACTGGAGACAACGGTTACATCAGAGGCCCAGCTGTTCTTTGTGAACAAGCACCTCCATGTAGTTTCTTGGTAGCCTCCATATTTCGGTCCAATCGGAACATCGTTAGCCCGTCCAGGCTAACAGCATTATAGGGAACAGATGAGTTCAGCCACGTCTTGGTGCAAATGAGAACGCAGCAATTTTTCTGTCTCCCTCTTGTTGTTGATGTCCAGCTTCAAGTAATCCAACTGACGCTCCAATGATTGGACATATGATGCCATGATATAGAAAAAAATGCTTTTAATCTTCATAGTATCAAAGATAGTGTCTTGCAGAGTGAATAACAGCAGTGGCCTATATGTGTATTTTGCACCTCAGACCAAATGACTCAAATACATAATAATAATAATAATAAAGGAATTTGATTAATTAACTGTTGTGCCTTTCAGGTGAAACATAAGCTGTTAATTGTACAAATCAATATTACTTCCTAGACTATTCAATACATTTTTTCCTCCTCACAGCAAATCCTGCGTCACTCTCGTTCCAACGCCACCAAGGTCATTTTCCTCATCACAGATGGATACTCCAATGGCGGTGACCCTCGGCCAGTCGCAGCCGCTCTGAGGGAGCGTGGTGTGGAGATCTTCACCCTGGGGATCTGGCAGGGCAACATCAGAGAGCTTCACGATATGGCCTCACAACCTAAGGAGCAGCACTGCTACCTGGTCCACAACTTTGCAGAGTTTGAGGCCTTGGCCCGTCGGGCACTGCATGAAGGTAAGATCAGAGTGATGAAGGATGACACAGCAGCTATAGACGTTACAGAAACAAATGCTTTGTAGGATCTTAGACATTTCTACAAGTATGACCAAAATAAATGTCAACAGTTTCATGAAAAATATTTCTGAAGGTATTTCTGAAGAAAAACAACAAGTTACAGTCAGAAACAATTAGATTGATAACTTTTTAGATTAATCCATTGTGCATCTGTACAAGCTGTGTGTGAAAATGGCATATCTCAGAAATGGTTTGATATCAGGTCTTCATCTATGGTGAAAACATTCGTGAAGACGAAAAGAAACTAAAAGAATTAGGGGGTCTAACGTCAAGGTCATTGTGGCCTCAAAAACCCATTTTTTTGCAACAGTAATGGAGACAACTGCATAAACAGATCATTATGCAGATCCTGGAGGCATTAAACTGAATTGCTGATTCAGTAAATTCCACTACTGATGTCTGATCAGCTGTATAATTGGTGAAAATATCTACTACTGCAACAGTGCACTGATGACTCGTACATGAAAAAAAGACCATCATAGTAATGTAGACAAAAAGCAGGATACTCAGTCCATATTCACTCCAGGCCTTGTTTATGTGGCCCATAACAGACCAGGTTACACACTTTGCCATATTCTACACTACTTATAGGAAACTCACAGAATTCACATCTACTTTTTAAATAATATGAAAGTTGCATTTTTCCCACTTTGATTTTTATGACTCCAAATGGTTGCTTCAAAGTCAGTATTCTATAGAAACACAGTGATATATTTATTTATTGTCAATGGGACTCAGTTTTCTAGTCCAGTGTCATCCCTTAGAGAGCTGCATTAAACCTCTGTGTTGTGGGAAATTAAAGTTGAAAGTTCCACTGCTTCACTTTTGTCTCTTTGAAGCCTTAGTTCTCCCATCATCACTGTTTGCCCTGCAGTCATATTTCTTCAGTTAAGGTTTTGACCTCATTCAGAGTTCAGTGTTTTTTAAAGGGAAAGGGATAATATTTTAAGTTGATTTTGACAATGTGCATTTCACACGCTCTCTTCTGTTATGTTGTGCCAACTGCCATGAGACCACACTTCCATACAGGAGGCCTTTTTTAACACACTGAAAGGGGACTTTCCACATATCATATGTCACTTTTAAAGCCATATCATCATGGTTTTAAAAGTGAACCTATCACCTAAAACATTAGTGTGAAGAACGTAGTAAATCACCCACATCGACTTTCACACAGAGGACAGTAGGGGCATTATTATTATTATATCCTCGCCCCCCCCCCCGTGTCTCACATTCTGCTTTTTAAGTCTGAGCTGCAGTCATGCACACACATCCAGTCACACAATGACACTCATTTTTGTCTGGAATCAATCCCATCTAGTAAGTAAGCTTTATTTATATAGCACCTTTCACAGACAAGCAAGTCACAAGGTGCTTCACAAACAATCACGCACACACATTCACACACCAGTGGGCAACTGCTGCAAGGCACTGCCTGGCTCCACTGGGAGCAACTTGGGGTTCAGTGTCCTGCTCTGGGACACTTCGACATATGGACAGCCAGGATTCGAACCGCCAACCCTTCGGACATTGGACGACCCGCTCTACCAACTGAACCACAATTTAACATTGCCTCTTTTTATTTATTTATTTTCTTAGAGCTTTCTTGTAGTCACATTTCCAGTTTGTTGCCTTTCTATAAACCATGTCTCACCTCTGATTCACAGCATTCCTTCGTGACTACTGTGTTCCGGAAAAAGATGACATGGCCTCAGACATCCCTTGAATCTGTAGAGTCAATGCACCCTGGCACTGAGTCACATCAACTTGTTAACAACCCTTGATGTTTTAGTGGTATTGAACCATGTTTTTTTTTTTTGCACATTTTGATGAAGACTTTGGAATACTATCCTTTATTTGGCAAGTTTTTCACTCGCTTGGTGTTGCTTGTTTATTGTTTATATACTCAGTGATAAGATTCAGACCTTTTCTGAATCGGCTCAAATACAGAAAATTCAAACCCTTGCAAGGAATCTGAAGAAAATGAAAAATGTATTGAAAGGGTTTTACATTATTATACTCTTTTGATGTGCAAGTTAAAACTGACTCAGACGGCACACAACAGGGTGCCCCTGGAGAAAATAACCTACTGGATGCAAAAGAGAAGTGGGATGTTTTATAAGGTAACCATTGTTAAATTGCATGGAAAGTTTGCCAATTCACCACATGGGCTCAGCTCTATATACCTGAGCAGAACTTGTGGGATGTAATTAGTTGTGAAGTCAACATATGTCTCTCTGCGTGGTTCACTTATTTATGGTCTTGTTTTGTTTTCTTTTGGCTGTCACCTCTGACGGCTAGGCAAAACACAGAGGTCAAGGACCCAGATGCAGACCAGACTGAATTTCAAAAATAAAGTATTTATTTTTAATTTAATCTCTAGATTTATCTTAACAATTTTCAAAACCTAATCAAATATATTACCAAAGTTGACTTAAAGCGACTTCAGAAACGTGATTTATTTTAACAAAAAATTCCCACAATGGGTAAAAAATAAATATCAAAACTCTAACACAAATCACTCACAAAGGAGGAAAAAGGCAATTTAGAAATCAAACAAAATGCAAAGCTCAAAACAGGACTAGAAAAAAAAAACTCAAGTTAAACAAACCAAGACACATAGCATACTCACTCAAAGATCAAGACTAGAAGGCAAGACAGGGAAGAGGAACGCTTCAACACAAGAGATTCAACGATCTGACAAAGGCCAGGGTATCACACATGGACACGGGGAACCAGGTGCAACACATTAGGATAATTGAAAACGAGACACAGAGGGGTGGGGAAACTGGGAGCGAAGCTACAGAACACACTTGGAGAGAGACGCAGGACTGGGCAGGAAACACCAAAATAAAACCTGGAAACATCCAATGTGACTAACAAACGTGACACATAACACTAACCCTGCCATTGTGGATCGGGAGTGTTTTATTCTGGTGTATAAATGTAGCTACAATGTTGCCTAATGAAAAATAAAAATAAAATACATCATTCATTCATTCATTCATTCATCTTCAAACCTGCTGCATCCTTTGCAAAACTTTCTCTATGCTTTAGATCTGGGGTTGGCAATGAACCAGGGCTGATGGAAGAGGGAAACATCTAAAACACGCAGGACACAGGCCCTCGATGACCAGCGTTGCCCACACACACTTAAGATGGTTTATTTCATACCCTATCAAGGTACTAATGAATCAAAGATGGAAGAGTGCCACTGGTTTACTCTTAATTCCAGAGCAATAGATCAAAATGCACATCAGCTTGCATTTTCTTTTGCATATCTAAAAATACAGTTTGTGACACATTTGCATCGAAACCTGACTTATGTTTCACAGCTGGTTCCCTGGCACCATCCCACATATTTCCATAGAAAGCAATAACACAATTTGTAGTAGCAATGGTGATACTGAATGGAAAATGGCTCCTCGATTACTGTCAACCTAATATCAATCTGTGGTGTCATTTTTGGGCACTGCTTTTTCTCGTTTGCAACATTTCACTTCCATATTTCAAGTTTGGTTTTATGGCAACACAGTTACTACTACTCAGACGTCACCTTTGTACTGTAATGATACTCAAAAGGCACGCCGATGTACACAGTTAAGATGCACAAGGTGTGATGGGTTCAACTAAACTTTAAAGTGGAGGTGCCTCTCTGTGTCTGTTTCTTCGTTTCAGACTTACCCACAGGCAGCTACATACAGGAGGATTTGTCAAAGTGCTCATCCCTGTGTGAAGCAGGCAGAGACTGCTGTGACGTTATGGCCAGCTGTAAGTGTGGTACGCACACTGGACAGTACGACTGCATCTGTGAGAAGGGATACTACGGCAAAGGGCTGCAGCATGAGTGCACAGGTGAGATCCACAGATTAAGAGCGACTTGTTACACACATTTCACAGCCTTTTCACCTTAAAAAGGTTTACTTTCATAACTCTCCTCTCCTAGTCCATTTGTTACTCATTATTAGTACCCATCAGGTACTTCCAACTGCAGGTTTGGTGTCAAAATGGAAATTTTGCCAGTGACAGTCAAGAGTTAATCCCATGTTCTCTCTCTGAAATGAAATGCTTGTGTTTATTTATATCTTGTTCTTATTGCTTGGCTCTAGTACTTTATTTTATAGCTGAACACCTACGTCATTTTAGATAAAGGCCTTAGTTGTTCTGTGCGTGTCTGAGAAGGAGACCATGTAGGGAAGAAATGACTGACTAGTCTGGACCTGTAAGTGTATATGTTAACGTGTATTCACATATGGAACTGGATAAAGTCATACTGTAACAGTGTAGGCTCACACTTTGAAGTGCACTTCTAAAGCGCTTAGAGGAACTATGAGGTCAGGCTTGTGATATAAAAAAATAGAAACTGATTGAAAACATTTGACACTGATAAGTGTGTAATGTTGCATCAAAAGTGTAGGAGGTGATTTACAAGTAACGTCAGCAGTTTATATATTATTTTTGTCGCATATGTAATAGACTCACTGAGGAACATTGTTGTCAATGTGAATTCTGGTGAGCACAACATCTGACAGATACACTTACCACTGTGTGTTTCAGTAACCTCTGTATTAAACCTCAGTCATCTAGACTGGTCACTCTCAAAGTGGAGATGCATTTCAGCACTGCAGCTGGAACCAAAAGAGCCACAGTAAAATCCTGGTTAATAATTTAATAATGGCAAACAATGGCCAGTAATGCTGGATGGATTTTCCCTCCAGGTCTCTTTCTCTGGTCCCACATGTTTTCAATCCAAGCCTAGATAACAAGCAGAGAAGGAGACAAGACAGATGAACCACAGATAAGATTACATAATTCATATCAACATTTGATAATCAGAGAGAAGAAGAAAACAGCCAGAATGGTCGAGTGTTTGTTAAAGGAGAGGGTATTGGGGACACAGTACCGAAAGCATGCTGTTTTAATTCTGTTCAGGTGTTTGTGAGACTGGAGTCCCGCTCTGCTTATTAATCTGTTGTAATGGTTTAATTAATAACAGAAAGCAGTCTGCGGAGCTGCCTCAGTCAGCTCAAGGAAGGAAGGACACAGCGAGGTGCTGCAACCACAACCCAGAACTGCTTCCTCTGTCTAACAAAGACTCATGAGAGGAGAATGGTCTGGCTGATATTCTGTGAGGTGTTAATATCATATAAAAGAGGAGGATTGGCCATACACGCTGCGATAACGTACAGAGAACACATGTTGGTCCTACCGTTGGGGAATTCAATGGTCAAGGCAGCAACAGTGTGTGAGAAAAAGTTTGCATGCATAAAGACAGTTCAGAAAACAACATGAAATAATTATAGTAATAATGATGGTAATAAAAACTTTAGAAATTGTATAATATATTTACAACAGAGTGGATTAATGAAGCAACTTAGTAGCATTTAAAATGGGTGTTATTTGTGTGTTTGGTGTTTTCTTTACCTTAGTGGTAAACTTATCCCAGTGAGTTTCAACCTGATACGACTCCAAATACTGGACTCCAAAATGGCATTTCAAGAACTAATGGGTGACTTCACATTATTTGAATCCTTTCATTTGAAAATGTAATATTATAAGTAACCTTAGTCTTGTTTCATCTTTCGTAAGTGAAAGTGTCACACAAGGTGAACCACTTCAGTCCACGTGTAATCCAGACAGCGGCATCTGTTGGAGAAGAAGGCCACAGCGGCACTGACTCCTCGTTTTATACATGTAACCACCGTGAACACAGGTATAAGTGCCCGTAGTTGACGTTGTGGATTTGTTGGCAGGCTCCACTATCAATCCTGTTCATCTCAGTTTTGTTAAATGGTGAGAAATACCACTATATAGGTTGTTGAACACTACATTTATTGATGGTTTTATCCTCTAATAACTAACGGGGGCCCCTTTGAAGTACTGCTGGATCAAAAACCAATTAGATTTTTAGTGGTGAGAGCAGTACGTAACCAAGGAAGGTGGATGTAAACTGGTGTGTGCAGAAAAAGCCCAGAGCCTCTCTTTAATATTCTGTTGCTTTAACCTCAATGGGCTTGGCTGAATTAGAGGTGTTGTGTGAATTATGGGTACACTATGTGCTCTGCCAATGCCAGGGCTGTTGAGTGGCAGACAGATGAAGCCACGCAATGAAACTTTTCTGTCAGAGCAGTTCTGGTCGGTGTCAGTGGCATGTGTCTTCAGGTAGTAGTCTAGACTTGAAATATGAAGTGCTTTTATGGCCTTTGTTTCCTCACATTTAACCACCTTTGACACATCTGCATATATTATGAGTGAACCTCCTGTCCTGTCAGTGGGTTATTATTATCATTGGCCGAAGCACTCTGTTAGAAACACGATCCAAATCCCTAAAGCGGACGGCGTTGTTGGTTATGAATCTGTCGACAGCCAAGTGAAACAGCTTCTTCCACCAAAACATGTATGGAATTCCAGCAGATAGAGATGAGTTGTGTTCCCGCCGAACTGGGTTGACTCTCACAGGCCAAACAGGACGTCGTTGTCTCCTTTGCAAATACTGATCCAAATAACGACATCTCAAGGGATCATCAGAGGGGTTGGACAAATGGGGTGAGAGACTCGGGAGAAGGTTTTGTTTAAAGGGGGGGGGGGCATGTTTTTCTCCTGTCACACATTCTGGCTTATCAGGCTCCTCTGTCTCCTGTAAGAATGACAGGAGATCTGGACTGTGTTCATTCGGTGTCAGCTCTGGCTTTGTTCTCCTCAGGACACTACGGCTTAAGCTGAAGGGTGCATAGACTTGGCAGATGATATGCCAGAACACAGGGACAGAAATCTGGGCCAAAAAAAAAGTGATATGATAAAACAAGGTGAGAACAGATTTAAGGAAATTAGTTGGGGCTGTGTAAGAGAGTGTCTTTTTATAGCACAACATCATTTTTGTTATATAATCCTGATTTTCCTTGGAGATCAGCTGGTTGCTACAATCAATTTTTTTGTCATAGTATGTCTTTTTTGTATTCAGGGTTTATTTTTGTCCCATTCAGACATTGTAAAGATTTTTACTATAGATAGCAGTTTTTGTATAACTGTATTATGGCATTTGTCAATATCTGTCCGCATACCTTTGTCCGTATAGTGTATGTCCATCTGGACCTTATTACAGATTTGTAAAGTTGAGTTAAATTGAGTGAAGACAATTTCAACAAAGTGTCAGAGGTCTTATTTTGGGATGGTTGTTAGGGTCTGGCCTGTGACTGGACTTCTGTGAACGTAACCCCACACTCCCCTTCAACCTGATATTGAATTGATATATATTTTATTGACCTGAATTGCGCAATGTTTTAATGCTGAGGTCGCGAAAAGCTTCTGGATCCCCAGAGGAAATGCGTGGCAGCAGCAAGCTTTGACACAACCCTGAACATATTGCATCCTTCTTACTGTGGAGGGACTAGACTGAAGGAGGAGCCCAGATGCATCCACAGCATCTGTGCTGTAAACATTTGTGGTCTTGATGTGAACGACCAAGAGAATCCGGGAAGGGAAGCCTGGAGGTGGTATAAATTTATCAGAGGAATTAAAATGACAGCAAGAGGTTTCATTTAGTGAATGTTTTGTTTGTTTTCTCCTTCTACCCCCCAGAGGCTCCAATGTAAACAAAATAATAGGCCAAAATAACAACATGACTAATATGTTTGTGAACTTTAATTTGCTACATAACCTTTTTACCACTCTGTCTGACCTCTGTGTTCTGCAAGGCATCACACATACTGTTATGGTTGCACCCAGACAGTTGATCCAAACGCAGGTTATTAATTTTCCAAATAAACGTTTTTATTGTATTGTTCTCTCAGAACTTACAACTTAGATTTAACAATCACAAGAATATATTTTATTATAACAAAAAGCGCAGTTTCAAAAACACAGGAATATCCATCACTTTAGTAATAAATCAAAAACCCACGACGGGAAAATAATAATCCAAAAATACAACAAAAAAAATCACTCAAATGAGGAAAAGGGTAAATTTAGAAAACCAAACACTAACAACATAAATACGCTCTAAGGCTAGGATAATTTTGGAAACAAAAAACAATCAGGAACAGGCTAGAAAATACAATACTCTATACTAACAATTCTTACTAACACAAGGGCTCAAGGAACAGGCAGGACGGAGATGTCACCAGATGTTGACATGCTACGGTCTGTCAATGAGAGGTGAACAGAGTGAGGTTTATATGGGGGAAGATGCAGGTGAAACACATAGACATGACTGACTGATTAGAAACAGGAGGTAGGGGATCAGAGGTGAAGCTGGAACACACACACTAGGAATGAACACAGACCAACGATTACAAAATAAAACCCACAGGAAATTCATAACCCCAGCTTGACCACACAGACACATAAAACATACATTCTATTATATTTGCTTTGTCACGCATACATGTCTAACCTGTTAGACTATACCATATAGAGGGATCTGATGCATACCAGGTGCCTTCAGAGGAACCTGTTTACATTACCCAGAACCCAGAATAGTCAAGCAATAGAGCGGAGAGTCGTAATGTGTTACAATAGTTAGCACTTAAATCACTTGTGTGTGTAATTACCATCAATAAAGGTGTATATACAGACTGTGTTTTCAACAGCCTTCATATACTGTATACAACATCGCCTGAGGAAATGAATGATGTCATCATCACTAGAGAACAGATGTCGGAGCTCTTTTTGTGGAATTCCAATCACTAACTTTTATGTAAAATTGTGCCAGCCAAAGAAAGAATCTACATGTTCTTGCTATGCTCTGGTGATAAACTCTGATTAATGTGAAACATAAAAGGATTCGAAAACCACCTTGTACTGCGCCTTTAGATTTGTTATTTCTTCAGAGTTGAAATAGGTATGTGTCTACATTTCTCTTAAGAAATATACAGGTAATATGTGCACAGTATTGAAACACACACAAAGTCAGAACTAAATAACTCCTGCAAGTGAAGTCAGTATTTAGTGTGACCTCCATTTCGATTCAGTAAATCATCTGCTCTCCAGGGCCCGCTGTCTGGATGCTTTCTGAAATAACCTTTCACCCTCAGAATATCCCAGATGATTTGATGGTCTTTTATTCTACCGGTATACTTGGAACAAAAGGTTCATGTTGCCTGTTCTGTACTGTATTTGTGGTGCCTTAAGTCCATTTTCCCAGTGATTTTATGGTTTAAAAAAACAAAACACAAGCTGTTGTTGCAAAATATGAATTATCGTCCAAAATTCAGGATTGAGTAAGAGGCAAATGCCTGAGATTTCCCAAGGATAGTGTTTGGGGTCAAGTATCACGGCCCTTAACTCGACTGAGACCGACTGGATGTCGTTGTGTTTTCCTTTAGCGAGTAGAGTCTGGAAAGTGGGAAGGATGGGGGTGAGGTCTTGAGTGTGTCTTGTGGGGGTATTCCCTACCCTGGAGCGATACTCTTTAGTTGTGGATGGATGGGGAGGTTTCAGTAACCGAACAAAGATCAAGTGGAACTGACGCAAGAGAAAGGAATCAGAGGAAATACTATACTGAACACCATTCAGAAAAACAAAAGTAGACCGCAGTATGGTCTAAACACACATGCATATTGGAATAGAACATAAAGCTGCAGATTACAACACCTTTTGTATCCAGAGCTGCACAGGTTTTACTTTGAACTGAAAAGACAATGTTAACACCAGTACTGAACCTGAAAGTGGTTGAAAAAAATAAACACAAATGTTTTTTAATCTTGTAGAAGTGTGTGTTGTACATTTTGAATATGAATATGCCTTTATTAGTCCCCAGAGGGGAAATTTAACAACAGCAGCTTAATACAAAGAGTATAAAAAAGAACAGCAGAACAGATACACAACAAACTGAAATCTTGCACAACATGGACAACAAAGATAAAGACAGTATACATGATTGAAGTCTCAGAGATGATAACGAATGCGTCCTTCAGAGAGAAAACGGCCCTGAAAAGGTCCACAGCCACCATTAGCATAGCGCTCTCAGCTGCTAACCGCTAACAGTTGAAACATAAACGTCTTTAAACTGCAAACACAATCCACATCCTAAGATCACTCACACGCCACTCCAGATAGTATATGTTGCATTTTTGGGGGGAAATTTAATTGATAAAATCTAACACAAAGAACAGACATTTAATCTTGAAAGGCAATTTAAACAAAAAATAGAATAGAGAACAACAGGCTGGACAGGTGTACGGTATGCTAACATAACACATTCAGCTAACGTTACATGACACATGACATAAACAATGAACTGAGAACGTGCCTGGTTTGTTGACGGAGCATATTGTAGCGTCTCCCAATGAGGCACCGAGATCTTTGCCTTTGATGGTTTTTATTAAATAACTCACACGGTTACTGTCGGCCGTAACCATGCCAAAAAACATTAACTAGTTCTGTTAGATAAACACACGTCCTCTGTTCTCTCTTAGCTCGTCATACCCACCCACAGATGTAGCCTGTCGAACACATCTCTCTGGTGCGTTCAGTTGCACCTTGTAATGGTCAACCTTACAATAACTCAAGTTAAGAGTAACACACTCATTAGAACATTAATAACTTACAATTGCAACAATAATAACTTTACAGTTCATTACAATATTAACAGTTATTCCGATAACTATGGCATAAAGAATATGCTAACAAGTTCATTGTCACTCCTAATCACTAACTCCAATGAAATCTTCATCCTCTGTGTTTCCTTTCGATGCCTTTTTTGCTTAGAGCGCCTTCTTGCGGTCGTCAATGAAAATAACCTGAAATGATAAAATGATGATGATTTCTTTTGGCTTTTTCCCTCCCTGGGTCGCCACAGTGAATTCAATTAAGATATAAGTCGCACCCAAGGCCAAAATATGAAAAAAACAGCGACTTATAGTCCAAAAAATACGGTACTCAATAACTGTCATCGTTTTTAAATGCCTTGTACTGTATTACTATAGTACTATTAATCATCAATCGATCAATTTTATTTATATAGCCCTTAGTCACACAAAAGGTCTCAAAGGGCTTCACACGCTCATAGATGACAGTAAATGACAACATCCCCTGTGCACCCGGGCAAGGAAAAACTCAAAAACCCCAAACGGGGCAAAAAAGAAACCTTGAGAACGGATCACAGGAGGGGGGGGATCCCCCTTCCAGGACCATCAGGCTGCAATGGATGTCGAATGGGCAACATTATAACGGAGTATGAAAGTCAAAGAGTCAAAGTCACACTGAGTCCGTTTCTGCCAGGGCTTAGACAGGGGGCCACCAGAACAGACAGGAGAGGACACATATGTGTCACGTTTAACACTCTTTAATTAGGGTCGGGGGAACGGGGCGAAAGCTAGGACTCTTCTCACGTGGTCTGGGCAGATGTAGACCTCGTGGGTTGCAGGCTTACGGGTGAAGACAGGCGGACGGATATTGAGACAGGTCCCGGGTGTGGGTTTGCGGGTTTGAACACAGACAGGAGGATCCCTGACGCAGGGTAATGGGTCCTTGATGCGGGATTATGGATTCAGACGGGAGAGCAGGTGCGTCAGGTCTCCACGGGAAATGGGGATGCAGCCCAGTGATGTGCGCCGATGGTGCGCGGATGGTCTGCGACGACGATCTGACGACGTGTCGTCTGAAGCGTGGAGTCCTTACAGCCCTCAATGTTGACAGCCATCATTTGGGTAACGACCTGATCTGACCCGATTCATAGCAGTCCCGGTGGAAGCGAGTGACTGGGAAAACAGGATGTTGGTTTAACTGACAGCTGCAGGTGACGGGGGAAAACAGGATGCTGGTTTAACTGATAGTTGGGGGTTGTTAGGCGACAGGTTGGGATTGCAGGCTGCTGACCAACTGACAGAGGTGGCGCAGATCGTGACAGTTTCAGCCGTAACGGCTGCAGGAGAGGGAATCTTCATTGGGTGTTGGGCCGGTCAGACGATGCAGGAACCTCCATAGCAGCGACTCTTTTTTTACAGCTTAGTATATGTCAGTAATTAACAACAACACTGGTTGATATGCGTTATTATTTGTGGTAGGTCATTTATTTTTTTAGTCACTTTTAAGAAGGGTGCTATTGCAGTGCTATACAATCTTTACAATGGGTTGAAAACAATCATGCAAAAATGAACAACTTTTGAATTCTAACCTAATACAAATTGTGAAAAATAAAATTGCCTTTTATAGCTTCAAATAAATTGTTACTTGGATACGAGTAGAGAGAGACTTTAAAACTTCAGTGTACGTTTAGTTGTGTACATACCCTCTTATAGCAGGATCAAAACATTTGAAAGCTTTCAGTGCATTTCCATGCATACCTTAGTTGAGATGAAACAACTAAAGTTCCAACCAACCTCACCAATGCTTTAACAAGTCTAATTCAAGTTGAAAACTGGGGGAAAATAAGGAAATGGGAGGAAGAAAATTTGGTGTGTCATAAAAAGAGCAGGAAAACCTTTTTTCACGGGTTTTCAAAAACACCAGAGTCCGTGTTGCCCTGGGGTGTTTTGGATAGTCTTTCATCTCCTTCAGTGTTTGAAGTGTTTTGCTGTGGTACAGATTGTGTACATAAGCCTTAAAGTATGGTGCATTATTGAAGTCCCCATTAGTTTGTCCTTCAACTCCACATTTCAGCTCCTTTACACCCGCTCCCCCTCATTAAACGACACATATAGGTCTGTAAAAGGCCATAATTGATGACTAGCGCTCCCGTTTTCTTGTACGTTAGGGATGCTGTAAAGCAGACATGAGTTGTGTTGTAAAGCCTAGCTACTGTGCGTGTGTATAACAAACAGGCAGAGATGAAGGGGTGAACAGGGAGTGGCTGTAAAGCGAGGCTAATAGGAGCCCACTCTGCAGGACAGCCTGAAAAACAAGGAGCCGTGAAACAGCCAGTGGTGCAAAACAGAACCTCAACATGTCATTAACACTCCTCCTCCTCCAACCATCCACCTTTCCATCTTTCTTTCCACTGCTCTCATACTCTGTCATGCGTTTTCCTGTGGGCCTCTTCAAGGTCCCCGCTGCTCCTCCCTCCAGTTGTTCTGCTTCCTCCCATACAGCTCGCAGGACCCCTCTCCATCTTTCCATGCTTTGCCCCAGCTACTGTACGCAATTCACCCACATAAATTCAAGGAGAGGTATTCCACAAAAACACCCATGCATCCTGTCCTCAGTAAAGACCAAGGACAAAGAGAAAACACACATGGTCACTAAACATACACCCACATTTCACATCCCACAGCTCTGCTTCAGTACTATAAGGGCTGTGCTCTTTGAGACTGAATTACATCTGGACATAGTGGATGAGTCGATGACTTTAATCCATACCTGTTTAAGTGATCATTAGTCTGTGGCTTCTCTATGCGTGGTCAGCACAGAATTGATGTTTGTTTCAAAAACTTTTATAGGAAATGACTTTTCTGTGTGTCATATCAACCTTTTAGGGATTTCCAGTTGACCACATGAGGAGAACATAAGCTTTTCTAAATCAGGAGAGAAATTTATATAATAAGACCAGGCTTTAACATAGAGATTAATGATTAGGATTGAGTGGGGTTTGCCTGTACTGTCTGTGTCTGCCTGGGTTCTCTCTGGGTAGTTCTGGCTCCTTCCACCATGTTATCAGTTGAAATTGGCTATGGGTGTGAATGTAAGCGAACGGTTGTTCTTTTGTATATCACAGTCCTGTGCTGAACTGGTGACACGTTAACCCCTCTAAAGGATTAATGGATGAACACGAATGAATGATTAGGATAGTCAGCTGATTGATGCTAAAATTTCATTAAATATGTTTATGCACTTAATGGTGAAATTTGTAAGACTCCCCAAACTTTACAAAAATTACCTTTACACTTGCTTGAGGTGGTAATGAATATTCCCATAAAGCCCAACAACATACAAGTGTATGTTAATATATAAGACTATCATCAAAACGTTGGTTTATTTCAGTAATTCAATTAAAAAGAAATATATATATATATACATATATATATAAATTTATCACACATACTGTATATCAATATATGTCAAGTGTTTATTTATTTTCATTTTGATAATTATAATTTATAGCTAATGGAAATCCAAAACTCAGTATGTCAGAAAATGTGAATTTTAAAGCCAATAAAAACTATTTTCAGCACAGAAATGTTATTGAAAAGTTTTAACATGTTTACCATTGAATACTTTGTTTTGGGATTTTTTTAATTTGAAGATCTCCCTCTCACTCTCTCTCTACAGACATATGCATGTATGAAGAACTATATCTGACAAAGTATTTACTTTATCAAGCAGATTATTTCTATAAGACATTTCCATCAATGTTAAGTGCCCAAAGTACTTTACAAAGACATAGATAAAAATACAAGATATGATAAACATGGTCAAACTACATAGAGATTTAGTTATAGTAAAACTAATAAACACATATAAACATTAATAGAATACAGTGTCTACAGACACAACCAGAACATAAAAAAACAGTCACACTTATTAAAATCCAGTGCAAATAGGTGCAGTGGAAGACTAGTGATACTTTCATGCATCAGAGACAAAACCAAATGATGCAATCTTAAAAAACAATCAGAGAAAATATCCATGAAACTGACAAAACTTTGCTTTCCTTTCTTCTGGATTTACTTCTCATATGTAATTTAAACCAGAAATGTACATGTGGAGATTAAGGTGGCTTTTGATTCTTCCTGTTGCATTGTAAATGGTTTTCTTCGTTTTTCAAGGCCCTTGCCCTTCTTCCAATCCAACCTCATCTGTCTTGGAATTTTGTCAGTAACCCCCTGGTTCGTCAACTCCCACCTACCATCTTTCACTAGGTGCTCTCCTCCCTGTGGAACGCATGTGTGCATCAGTGAGTCTGTCAACTGAAACCCTTCCAGTTGGATGGAGATAATGAAGTGGGACACATGCAGTGTCAAAGGTCATCAACTGAGGATGAAGGAAGCACCACAGATGCTTGTCTTTTAAACAAGGGTTAGCAGCTTTTGACTTTTTCTTTTTTTTCTGTTTGGTCCTGATCAGATTTGTTCCACCTTCAAAACCTATTGGGGAAACAGGGATGTCCAGCCTCTGCACCTCTGCATTTTGAGACAGTAGTTACTATGAAATGTGTATAAAGGTATTTTTGAAATAATTGTAAAGAACAGTAAAGAATTACTGAATTGGCAGAAAGGGGTGTGTCTTCTCCGATGGTATGAAAGACTTTGTATCTCAGAAGACAGAAATTGCTCCTATCTACCTAAATTGCTGTAGAGTTTTGATCATCAGTTGTCTGGTCTATTCATTAATTCCAGATGTGTTACTCGTTTTCCTTCATACCATGACATGAGCCCCATAAGCCCACTGTGGTTCCAGTGATGATGTGATAGACAACTGTGAAGACAAGTGTCTTCTATCGCACACCTCGTGGGTCCCTTCTTGCACACCTAGTGGGAATATTGCTCCCATACAGTATATATAAATCCAAAGGTTATAGCGTGTAAGTCAGACTCAGTTCAAAAACATTCGGGAACAGTCCATGAGCATCAGTGTTATGTTGTCCTACTTGTACTGAGATCATACATTCACTCATTCATTCATCTTCCAAACCCACTTTATTGGTCTTTAATACAGCTTTCCTGCACCCACTGACATCTGTAATCAGGCACACCAGACTGTGGAACAACCTGGGTTTGTAAAGCTATTTAGCAGTTTGCATCGCTTTTCCTGATGTATCCACGTTCCCACACTCCGCGATAAGCGAGCAGGACGTTCTGCCTGTCCTTTGGAATCCTACGGGGTTTCTAGCAGTTGTGGTGAAGTCATTGTCCTGCGAGAACAGGACTGAATAATAACCACGGTAACGGCTCTGTTTCCTTTCCAAAGACCTTGCATAACACTGCAAGAGTTTTACATTGAGCGGTGCGAGGGGTTTCGGAAGTCTACCCCCCTAAGATTGAGCCTGAGCAGGTGGACAGCTGCACCGAAGCCAAAAATGGCCCTCCATCTTTTTTACTCCAGCTGGAGACTGACTGAGACGGACTGAAGTGAGACTGCTGATGTGATTTAGAGCCTCTCGACACTCAAAGATGCAAATCCCAAACTGTTCCTGCTTCAAGTGATCTGTGTATTCTGGATGGAAAATAACCATGACCCCCATCATGGCAAACACCCTCCCACTGCACTTCCTGGTTTCATTCCTTCACTTTGAGTCCCCCAGGGCAGCAGACAGTCAAGCAGGTGACAGCTGTGACTGGGTTAGCTTTAGCTTTTTTGTGGGAGTTTATATTTGAAACATGCTATTAAAAGTATCCCAGTTCACAAGAAAACACACATTAAAGCCCAAAGCTTTCTCCTAAGTGCTCTACCCTCACTGGAAAAGGGATTTGATGGACTAAGACACACACTTTCACGAAAAAATACAGATGTCATAAATATACATTACTTGACACTGTGACGTGCCAAGTAGCTAGGTTAGCTCAGAGCAATACTATAATATAGAATGTATGAGAAGGGAGGACTCACGCTGACACATCAGTGCAACCGGCTGAAGTGTTCAATACACTGTTTACATATTTATATCTATGACATTAGATACTCCGTGGGAGAGTTTGGGTTTCTTGAGCTCCTTGTGTTCTGTAAGTTAAAGTAACGTCATGACATTGAGTGTGATTAACATACATACATAGAATCTCTATGGTGCAAGAGAGGTCTTTTTTTGTCTTTCTGAGTCCTTAAGCATGGGAAATCTGGGATTTCTCTGCAGATCCTGGTGCTGTGTTGTCATGACAGCTTGTCTCTGAGGCCACCACGAATGAAATGATATAAATGTGTAAAAGTGTGGTCTGTGATACGCCGTTGAAGTGACCGGTGTTTGTCTTTCTGACACTTAAAGGATTAAAGCGTCCTCTGTGGTTGCACATAGTATGTGTCCTGTAGAGGCTTGACATTCCTATATTCCCTTGTTTTGAAGTTACCACGGTGGTCCAGATGAAGTCAGCGTGTGATGAATATAGTCTTGCTCAGAATAAATGTGTATAAACACCATGTTTAATGAAATGAAACATTTGCACTGGGAATGGACTAGTTTTTATATGTGTTTGTCAGAGCTTTGGTTGAATATAGGACACACATGGGTAGACTATACATTTTAATTGGCCATTTCCATTGTCTATTTATGCACTTCAAGTGTGGTCATGGGAAGTCGCCGGGTGTGGAAAGTTTCCTCGCATGTTAACATTGTTTTCAAGTGAAATACCCGAGAATTTAAGGCCCCGCTTAACATCGTTCCTGGTGTGAGAGGGCCGTTGACCACAAGGCCTCTGTCCACATTTAGCAGACCATTTTGCAATATTGCTGGGCTTCCTTGTCTCTGTCGTTTAAGCTTGGAGACGACAGACGCACAATGAAACAGAATGGGGTCACTGAGACTAATAAAATTGCTTATGCTCCTTGCATTGTACATATAGTAAGTCACCTAATGTTGACTGCAAACACTCAAGTAATATAAGTAGTACTTATGAAAGATGACCAACGTGGTTCAAAAGGTTATTGACATTTTGCTGACGTTAATCATGTTAGAATATTTTAACAAATGTAACAGTAATCCAAGCTAAGAACAGTAATGCCACTGTTATGTACAGTATGTAGCCACAGTAAAAAAAAAAAAGAAGGTGTTTTTATATGTTGTGGTTTGCACTTCTCCTTACTATCATCAGCATTTAGCTCAGGTATGACCAAAAATAATCTTCTCATAATGTTTTTGTAAAACGACTGTTGTATTGATTTTTTTATCTAGTGAATCACATTAAATCAAATTCAGCAGTGCAGACTGAATAATGAGGCCACATTTGAAACAACCCTCTCATCCAGCTACTGATTGGATTAATGACAACTTTGTTTCATGCACACGATACTGAAAACATGTACACACAATGATGCCTTTGGGAATGGATACCATCAGTTGTACATAAGAAGTTGATGTCTCCATTGTGATGTCAGCCACTGCTCTGGCCTACTTTACATCAAATGAGCTCGACCTCCCTGACCCAGAGTAATTCTAATTAGTTTCCTTTATTTTTTGCGTATCCACCTCTTTATATGAGTATTTTATTGTTCTGTTTTAAATACTTTGACAGGGTAATATAAATATGTAGTGTGTGACTGTTTTGTTGCAGTTTAATAGGTCCTGGACAGACTGGCTTCCTGTTAAAGAGCGCAGCGTACCGTGTTCCAGAGAGAACGTGGGAAGCAGTGTGTGTATGAGAAACACATTGTTAGACATGAGAGCTCAGATACTGCCAGTGTCTTGGTGGGGTTGGTTGGATGAGGCAGAGGAGGTCTGTCATACAAGAAACTCGCCCTCTGTGACTTGCTCTGTCATTGTGGCAGTGGATGCAGATGTTCTCCATCTCTTTTTTGTCGTCCTCGTCCTAGTCTGTTTTTAGTTCTGGCTAATCAAACCCAGCCTCACCCCAGAGCCACCACAGATTCTTCTGCGATAGTAGCTTTGGCTCCGGGGCCACACACTTCTGCCAGCTTCCATGACTTACTCCATATCAGGAGGAAAGAGTTTAACAGATGATCTGGCCAACATTTGGTTTTGTCATTGCCTTTGGCTCAGTTGCTAGTTAATGTTCATGCTGAAACTCTGGGTCATACATTTTCCTACTGTAAATAATGAGGCCTTCGGTGACTCTCAACGGAGCTGTGAGACTCTTTTTTTCACAAGTGTGAAATTAATGTGCTTCTATAGTACAGTATATGGACAATGTATGTGGACAGATTGGTTCCAGGCGGTTATTTTTTAACAGATGTCTAACATAAAAGACAATAGTTTTACATTGAGGGGAAATATCTTTATATTAGGTAGTTTGGGTTAAATTGTTATCTTTGTTTCAAATATGCCTCAGAGATGGTTTTGACTTCATTTGAATATGATTTTAAATGTTCTGAAATGTTTTCTGTGCTCTGACTGCAAATCATGCAAAAAATTTCCCATTAAACTTTAAGGAAATATTGATTTTTTTTTTATCTTAAATCTTACAGCGGTAGACATGATGTGACCTAATAGTGTTGTCTATATTGTTTATAAATGTCAATATTCTCTTGAACTTTAATGAAAGATTTTTCTTCCTCGGTGAGATGCAATGAAAGTAGATGATTAGTTGTGGTCGATAATCATTATTTACAGTCAGAGCATGAAAAATATGTAACACATTTAGTGGTACAACATTTATAATTATAGTCGTGGATAAAAAATGTCAGTGTTGAGAGAAATTAAGTCAAAATCCTCTGAGTCATTTCAGAAAAAAATTTATTTAAACCAAACTAGCCAATGCAATGAGTCAGCCTTAGTGTCATTCAATCAATAAACATGATAGAATGAGACATGGTTAGCCAGGAGAAAAAATATTAGGCATTAAGTGAAATAGAATAGAATAAAAAGTACCATAGAATCTGCTAAAATATAATAAAATAAACCTCTGACTCGGTACGAGATTGCACAGCAGCAGCCCCAGTTTACCGGTGGTAATAAAGTGCCATTGCAATAAATATAATCACAAAAGTATCAAATATACGACTATATCATTTTATCTTGGACTTTTTTGATTCATCTGAACCCAGTAACTGTGATCAGGCTTAAGCGGTTTCCACTGAATGGAATTCTTGGGGGCGTTCCTGTGCCTGATAACCTCAGGGAATGGGAAAGCGCCGTACTATGACATGTACATGTACTGTAACTACCTTAATAGTTATTAGGAAAGCTCAAATATTTCTTTAACATTAAGTAAATGTTGTGCGATCACAGTGGCTGGCTGTGGTCTTTCCTAACATCATTAGTGTGTACAGTAGCTCTCTTTGACTAGCAGCTGTCCCTCCATACAGATCTTTTCCAGTCCAGACACAGCGGGCTCTTTCTGTTTTATGGTCCTCTGGCTCACTGACGCTCCACTTCCTCTCTAAATGAAAGGTACACGGCAGCAGAGTTAACTCTGCATTCAGAGGTAGACCATTAGATGGACTCCGAGCCGTGTTTTGGCACACCGTCACCAAGTCCCAACACGATTAGTTCCAGTATGGGGTCTGTATTTGGCCTTAGTTGTGGAGAAGGGAAACATTTTAAAGGGAATTCACACAGTTTGCTTTGAGTCTGCCTTCCCGATTTTCCTTTTTATTTGCGACCCATGGCTGCGTGTTTCATCATCTATCCACTGATGTTCATCCTTTGCCTCAATGTGTTCAGTTCCTGCAGGCAGGAGCCAGAGTCTGATCTTTCTAAACTCTGTGTGTGGGTGTGTGTTTGTGTGTTTATGTCTGCGATCATGCATCTGTCTGTGTACATTTTCACTTGCCAGCTCACACAGCCCGCCAGGTATTGAAATTTTATATTTTTTGATGCAGTATTTCCAACATTAGGTTCTGGGTGAATTATTATTCCCATTAAAAATGACTAGGTTTCCTGTAAAGCTTAATTGAAGCAGTAAAATGTGATTCCTGAGGACTTGAACAGAGTGAACACTTTTAGCAGTAAGGTCCTCTTATGTAAGATGCCTCCTCTGAGTTTAACAGACACGCAGGAAGGAGTCACACGGCTGCTTTTGTTATCAAGTGAAAGTTACAGACAGGTAAAACCCATGTGTTTGTGTGTTTGATGTGGGTTAGTGTGTGCAGCTGGTACCTACTTCACAGTGGGCTCACCTCTACTGGCTGACCTACCACTGGGTTTCAGCACAGGCAGAAGCAGAGCGAGTCTGGCATTGGCTCCTCAGTGGAAATTCACACCTAGTGCCCTGGCTTAGAGGCACGTAAATGAGTTGTGAAAATATCACGACTGGAGACTCTCTCTCACACCTACAGTACAGCTTATGATTAAACCTGCTTTCTTAAACGATTCTCTATTAAACCATTTATATAAGGTTAATTCCCTCATCTAGAAGCCACTGAAACGCTGCCAGCTCTAAGAAGAAATTTGGCAATCTTTTAATCTTGTAAGAGTAGAGGTTGGACAGTACAAATACAAATATACTTCACAACATCACTACAATAGCAACAACAATATAAAAACAATCATAACTGACAATACAACAGACTATAAACAGACTATAACTCCATGTAGTTCATGGAGTTACCAAATATTTTCCCCCCCCACCTCTCACCAATAGATGACATACGTGTGCCCCTTCAATCATAACATCATTTCAGGACGTTTCTATTCAAAGTGAAGATAAAAACCCGATTTAAAGGCGTGGTCCTAAAATGGATTAGTAAATAAGAAGGTAAGGTTGATTTAGCTTAAGTTTGGATAGATGAGGACAGATTTGGCTGCCCTGCTGCTACTAAAGCTACTAAAACTTAACCCATTTTACTTTCTGCTTATGCTTAAGTTGCTCACAAAGAAAGACCTGCATGTAAATGTGTTCAAAGTTCAGTTTTACTAAAAATACTCAATCCGGTTTGTGATATCTCAATATATAAATTAGCAGAGTAAATTTACTCCCATCATAAACTTTGGATCGTACCAAATATTTTTCTCATTTACAGGTTACTTTTCTCTCAAACCCCTTCCAAAATACAGATTTTTGAAATGTTGATATCAAAGATTAATATTTTTGGAAAAAAGATGCCAAAAGTGTTAATATGACACTAGGTACATATTCTTTTTAAAGATAGGACTTTTCACTCAAGTGAATCAGCGCTTCTACTTTCACCGCTGTCTAAGTGTCTGCGCTTCTCTATACTACCAGCAACAGAGATAACTGTGTGGATGTATGTGTAGGATTAATTTATATTGAGTGTATATGCATTTGTCATGTTGTCAGCTCTAACAGATAACACAAGCAAACTATTGACTCTCAGAAGATATTGTCTTTTTTCAATAGTTTTATGGCTGTGGATTTAAGAGTTGAGTCTCTTCGAAGTGCGCAGTACCACATTAAATTGTCCCGGAAGTGTGTAGCCTGTTTGGAAGTGAAAACTGTTGTAGCTAATAATGAGTTTGTTTTCCAGTGACTTCAAAAGAACATTGGGATCATTGCTCACAAAAGCTTGTGGTCATAAATAGTGCTGCACTAAGAAGAGAAAGGACAACTGTCATCTGTTAGCTAATTGCCATTGTTACTTGTATAATGCAGACTAAAAGTCAATTTTATGAATGGTCAATTTACAAGATTAATGGTGCAGTAATTCGTACTGGGAAGTCTGAATTTTTTAGTTCCCAGTTGGAAATCCCAACTGGATCACCCGGGAGTCAAACCGACTTCACCAACATGAACATGCAAGGCTTCTTTGTGCATCAACCTGAGTGAAGCTGTTCTATTGTATTGTATTATATTGTTAATGACCATATTTGTCTCACTTACTGTATGTCTGTTGTACCACAGAATTTTTCAATTTGTGTCTATGGTCATGTTACAATAATCCTTGCATGCACAATGATGATTTCTTTTGGCTTTTTCCCTTCCGGGGTTGCCACAGCGAATCCAATTTGCAGATTTGATTTGGCAGGAGTTTTTACCTCAGATGCCGTTTCTGACACAACCCACTGGACGCTCATCCCGGGAATCGAATCCATGTCCCCTATGCACCAGCCCAGTGCCTTACCAACTGAGCTATCCAGCCGGGGCATGTGCTGAAGCACAATGATTTGTTTTAATCAGTGGTTAGGACTGGTATTTCTTGGTTTTCTGGGTTAGAGTATTTTACTGCAGCTAGAGCCGCGTTAGAATGTGGCCCCAGGGTACAATTACTTCTGAAGCGGCCTTTGGGCAGATTGGACCCAACTGTAGCTAGGATTCCTTAAAGTCTGCATTTGCTAAAAAGGAAAAATGATTTCTACAAGGAAAAATAATAATACTATTTTTATGTCACTGGCTAAAAGACCGTGACCTACAAGTGTGCCTTTACTTCTAATGGTCCATATTTGAATGGTTTATAACATGGAAATGGTTCTATATATAACATAGTTCCTATTGATCACTGATAAAAGTCATGTATGGACTATGACTGAACGAGTTCTCCTCCAGTGAAAGTACCACCCACTTCTATTGGAGATGGATCTGCTTCCAGACCACAGGACTAGAACATAGAACACAACCTGACAGCCTTACACATTCAACTAGTTATTGATTCTTGACAGAACATAACACTGAGATGCAGGGGCATTGGTCCTAGTTGTCTTTTTATTTCTCTTAATACAGTACATAGCTACGTCAATATTTCTGTAATTGTTTTTCTTCCTTTTTATATAGAACGTGCACTTTTGCCACTTTCAGAGGCAACTATTTTATAATAACAACATGGTGAAGCACCTAGTGCACTGGCTATTCCTGTGTCTGTAGCTGCTGTTGCTTTGTGTACTTTGAATGACAACACAAGATGAGTTATGAGTCAAGAATATGTCTTTCTTGAAATTTTTGATATATTCAGAAAACTGACATAATCCTAAAAATACACTTTATATATTAATATATCAATAGAAACATGGCTGTGGATGTAGTAATCCCTTTGTAGCACAAAGTGTTTTTTATGGGATTGGACAGAGCAGGACAAGATGGTTTGTATGGCGACTTCAGTAGATAACTCAATAAAACAATAGATGTATTTAACACACCATCAAAACTGTTAATTCTTTCCTGTTTATGGAGAACTTTAGCTAATTATTTGTTTTCTTTTAAAAACCTACAGATACTGTAAATGACGGCGTAAACCCCTATAAATTGAACTATGGTTATGAACTACCTTTCAATTGACTTTTAACTGTTATGATGGAGTTGTAATTGCTCTTGATGATGGAGTACAATTACGTATAAATGTAATCAACACAAAGATATATAAGTTAATTTAACTTTTATGAAAGGTTGCTTTGGATTCAAGTGAACGGCTTTGCTTTGGGCAGGAACAGATAAGGTTTTTCCTGCTAAATGCTCCAATAATTGCTCTTGAGTTATGGGAGTTATTATATCAGCACCACAGATTGCTTAAGTGAAACAGTGCATATAATAGCTGATAAGGCTTAATTTAAACCCTGACATGAATTTTCTGCCTTAATTTAAAGCTGTTGATCTGAGCAGAGATCAGTAAACATGGATGAATTAGACGTTGGCTCACACCACCGAGCATATCACTGCACCCATCACACTCTCACTCTGTCTCTTAGAAACAGTCCCACGTGAATATAACCTTTCAAACTCTGATAAGAACAGATGAGTGATTCAGTCTTTCAGTTTTCCTCCTTTTTAACATCCAGTATGTGATGCACTAAAAGTGTTTGAGTGACAGTTGATTGATAGTGGATGAGAGAATGTTGGATGACCTGTTTATGACCTGTGCTGCTTCTCTCTATCATTGTGTCCTCTGATCGGACTTAGGTGATGTTAATAGAAAACACAGTGTTATGTCTACGTGCGACTGATGCTCTAATGGAGCCCATGTGTGCTTACATGCTAACCATTGAATGGCTTTGATGCTCTTCAACTTGTTGTATTTCCTTGTTATGAAGATGTTCAGCCCCTGCTTGGAATAATTACCGGAGCTGCGCTTGTCTTTTGTAACTAGCCAGTGAGATCATTCATTTCTGTCACATTTTCCACCGTTACACTTCCAGACACGAATACGATCAAAGTCCTCCTCATAAATGTGTAAAGCTGCTTCTCAGTTTGAGTCACATTCAGCTACACTTTCTTTTACACATGTCCATCGTATGGTGTACTCTTTCGGTGCAGCTGTCAATATCATGCATGACATTACATCCACTTATACAAAGTGTCTTTCATTGTGTCTTCTTCTGTGTCATCCTGGTAGCATGTCCACCTGGCACCTACAAACCTGAGGCGACTCCCGGTGGCCTTGGTACCTGCCTGCCCTGCCCAGACCAGCAGCACACGTCTCAGCCTGGCAGCACATTGCTCACCGACTGCGTCTGCAAACCAGGATACCAGCCAGTAGGCATGACCTGCCAAGGTATAACCATCTGCTCTCGGCTTTTGGAAGTGGAAGACCTGTTGGAGGAACTGCTCACACTTCACTACATGCCACACTCTTTCCCTGATTCGATTAACTAGGACTGACATGTTCTGCTTCCAGATCCTTTATCTCTGTGTCCAGGATTAGTTAGGCACTCAGCACAACTGGAAATGTCATTTACCGAATCATATATATGTATGAGCTGAGCCAAATAAGGACTGATCAAAATAGTCCAACTCAATTTTACCACCTAGGATTAAAGCATTTGGCGTCTAAATGTGCTATAGATGTGGTAAAAGAGGGGATACAAAACAATGACTACAAATGTCATAATATAGTTTTTAAATGTAATAAGTATCATTGAACAAGGTTAAATTATCTTTGCCTGAGATGTTTTTTTATTTATGATTTTACTTGCTTACATTGATTGATTTAGATTTTTTTAAGTCAATGACTATTAATTGTTTTACTTCTAAATTTCTTAAATGTTTTTGTTAGCTCAGTTGGTAAGGCACCGCGGTGGTGCATAGGGGACCGGGGTTTGATTACTGTTATGGGTGTCCAGTGTGGGTCCTTGGGCAAGACCCTTCATGCTGCTGCCTACAACTGTAGCCTCGATGTCACATTGTGACGGTCTCAAGCCCGGTTAAATACAAGGGTTGTGTCAGGAAGGGTATCAAATGTACCCTTCCTGACACATTTCCAATTTCCACATTTCCACAAATCCAATATGTGAATTGGATTTGCTGTGGCGAAAGAACTCATCATGGACATGTCATATGAAGTCCTGTTTATGAGGGTTTGAGATAAAAACATGAATATTGCCTTGAAGTTTAATGGGATTTTTTCCACTTCAGTGAGATGTGAAGAAAGTATAAAGTTGCAGTAAAGATTATTATTTCAAGTCAAATCACAAAAATGATTTAAGAAATTTAGAGGTAGAACATGGCATTAAAATCAGTCACGGAAAAAAAAAGGAAACCGGTGTTGAGAGAAATCAAAAACATATCTGATGCATATAAACTTCACATGCAGGAATATGTCTTTGGGATATCTCGTGGTAATATTAGCTAGTGATGAAAGAGAGGTAAATTATGGACTTCAAACTGCGTAAACATCAGACCTCATGCAGTTGTGCAAACAGGGCCACCTATATCAGCTTCAGCACATGTGTGAGCATTCTTTACAAATGGGACAGCTGTGGCTCAGTTAGTACATGCCGAAGTGTCCCCGAGCAAGACACTGAACCACCCACAGGTGTGTGAATGGGTGAATGTGAGGCCAATGTAAAGCGCTTTGAATGCCTTAAATGTGTCAAAGCGCTATATAAATGCAATCCGATCAAATCCATGAAATATCAGCTCATTAATCAGCACTGTCACATAGACCAATGTAGTCAATGTTCAGTGTTGGAAAATGTGGTAGATGACTATGGATAAGCTGGAACACAATGTCAGTTTTCCAAGGTCCAGCGGTTAGTGGTCTGACAGTGTCCTGTATCAGGATCCACTTCCAATAACATCACTGCCCCCCATCTCTGATTGGACTATGTAATTTCCACAGGTCAGCTGACACCCCCAATGTTGATAAATCATCACATTCTTTTCTTTTCTCTCCATATCTGTATAGTTTGAGCTGCAGTTTTCCTAAAACTTTTTGTGATGGTCCTGTTTTGTGTGTACTTTTGTTCACTGCTGTACTTCATAATACAACTTTCTGTTTCTCCCTTACCTTCCGTCTTCTTCTAGCCGTGTATTGTCCACCTCTCTATCCACCTGAAAACGGTTTCTTCATCCAGAATGTGTGCAACAATAACTACGATGCAGCGTGTGGCGTTCGCTGCCAGCAGGGTTTCGACCTCCAGGGTACAGGCATCAGACTGTGCCAGGCTGACGGCACCTGGTCAGGGACTCCAGCTGTCTGTAGAGGTGAGGCTGACGTTCGCCTGAAGGCCCATTCATGCTTGCTTTACCTGTGTAAATAGGTATGCCCGGTTCAGACAATGTCAGTGCGTCCATTGCTTAGCATTTCTCAATCAAACCACTAGACGGCACCACTATTAATTAACACACTGGCCAAAAACCATGGAGAAGAGTGATTTTCTTGTTCTTTTCAAAAAAAGACCAATGATAGCAAACAAGTCGACAACAGAGGTGGTTTTACTAATGTTGATAAGGTTAGTTGTTGTAAAGTTCCACCAATAAAAGTTCCACCAAAAGTTACTGTCTTGAGATCTCAGCCCTGCCCCCTATAGTTCACTGTGGTATTGCTCCATATTCTCCGTAGAGGGTGAGCAGAAAACTCCATCTGTGTATGCATTCATCTATAAAGTACTATAAAGTACTTTCTGCCAGCCCACACAGCAGCTGAAATTAAACTGTTCAAATTGCACTTAGTTCAGACTTTTTTCTGAGATCTGTTATCTGAGATGTTGAATCCACTTTAAAATGTATGTATCTGCTTTGATAAAAGTGATTTTAGACATTAGCAGAATATGCTTGGTCAGCTGTGGACAGGAATTATTAGGCTAAGTGTATTTTTTCAGCCTTAAAATAAAGGTGTAAATGCTTTAAAATGAAATTATTCCCTGTATAAGTTTCTTTACTTGTCATCACAAGTTTACTTACATTGTGTACAGTGTACCTATTCATTGGAATTTATAGACTGCAATGAAGCTAGTCTTGAGTGTTAAAGGGGAAAACTCCCATATATATATGTAATTCAAGTGGTCTCGGGACTTTGTACTTCTATATCCACTCCTTCCCTGTGTTTCCAGGCTGTAGAAATTCTACCTTGTCATGCTCTGATTTTATCTAATCACAGCTGTTATGAGACATGTGGGAGGCTTAAACTCATGACTGACAACTATTGGGGTCATCAGGGTTTTCTTAGTCCAGACAGTAGCTGCTGGTACCAGCCACAAGACCACATCCAAATGATCTGCAGTCATGATAGAATGGTATTTGGACTAAATAATCATCATGTGGAAAAATGACTGATGTCTGATCAGCTGTGATGGTAGTTCCCTCACCTTTCCCTTTCTAAGCTCGCCATGTCCTAGTTTTTATGAATTCTTTCCAGGTGCCTCTCCACACTTCACATGATAGAAATGGTAAAGTTTGGATTGTTACATGGTCCAGCTCTCCTTCAGTTTTAGAGCTGTTCTTTCATAGATTTAATAGATTCAGATGTAACCCAGCTGGATAGCTCAGTTGGTAAGACAACGGGCTGGTGCATAGGGGACCTGGGTTCTTTTCCTGAGATGAGCGTCCAGTTGGTTGTGTCAGGAAGGGCATCCGACGTAAAAACTCCTGCCAAATCAAATATGCGAATTGGATTCGCTGTGGCGACCCCAAAAGGGAAAAAGCCGAAAGAAATCATCAATAGATTCTGATGTAAAGAACAGAATAGAGTATAGATGACTAAAACGTCTTTTTTAAAGGGAGGTGTTCTATCTGCACTATGTTTACAATGAAATATTGATACCCCTGTTTTATTGCTTGTCTCAATGAAACAATGTCCAGTTCATCTGTATTTATGTTTCATCTTCTAATTTGAACTGAGAGCTGAGAGACACAAAAGGAAGGTATATATTTTTAGGATTTTTCCTTGATTTTGGCTCCTGAACCTTTTAAGTATTAGAAATATGACACTATAACTTAAAAGAAATGTTGGTATTTTTTAACATTACTGTACATGTTATTATTATTATTATTATATATGTGAAGGAACCACATTTTTTTAGATAAATCAAGGCTGACAGTCTTGGGTTGACAGGATTCTATGGTACAAGATAGAATAGAATAGAATGTCTTTATTTTCATTGCAGCTGCAAAATGAAATTATGACCAAAGATGCAGTATTGTGACAATCAACATTACTGAAACAGACCATGACTCCAGAGAGCGTTACCAAATCTTGTTCCCGTGTCCCACCCATATACAGTATATAGCAGACATATGTCCCTTCAATCCTAATTCCATCCAGGACATACAAAATGGACAAGGAGATCCTATATGAAGGAATCAAAATATGCAAAAATAAACTGAACTGGTTGCTTGCAGGTTGTTCCTTCACCGCACGTCTTGTATAATTCCTTATTAAAGTGCAGGAGCTTCAGATCTCAGAGCTGACCCCCTCTTCAAACCTGCATAAAGATTTCTGCAGCACAAAATCCAGATGAAACGTTGGAGTCAATGCATTGGCCTGATTTGCCACTGCTCTGCCTGAGCCACAGGGAGTCTGCATGCACTGGAGTGTAAAGACTGCAGGATCAGATGTGTTTAGACTGAAGGAAGAATCAACATTTACTACCGCTGTGTGTGCCAGTCCAGATGTCGAGGGCAGGAAAGGTAGGATTCAATTAAAGGCAGGCTGACTAACGAGGGTGAGATTATAGCACAGGAAGGACAGGAGGGTTTTTGGAAGTTAAGGAAAAATAACATTAACTAACATCAGTGAAGAAAATGTGTGTTTGAGCAGAAGGTCTACAGCACTATGACTCACAGAAATGCCAAGACACTGAATATTCAAGGGTGTGTTGAAGATTTATAGTATGTGGCTGGGGTATATATTTTCAGTGTGTGTGTACACATGCGTCTCGGCACTACCACATAGGACCTCCCAGCTTGTGAAGCCCTGAGGGAGGGGGTCTCCACTTGAACTGCCTGTGCGTCTATGGGTGGTGACGAGAAATAAAGCACTGCGTTGCCTTTCATAGACCTCAGCATAAATCACAGTAGACCCGCACAGAGAAAGTTGCTTTGATTGGATGGGGACTTTCACATTTTGAGTTAAATGACGAGTCTCCAGTTGCACTTCCACATGATATTAGACCTGTACTTTCCTTATGCTGATTTCAACCTGTCTGTTCAGGTGGCTTAAAGACAGTTACATGTGCTAGCATACGGCACTATTAGGGGACAGCTGAGGTAAAACTAGAAAGACTTGGTTATCAACTACACCAGGTCAACTCAACTGTCAGTTACTTCATGGTCTCAGATATTTTCTACCTTCTATTCATATATCCTTGGTTTTAAAAATGGTAATAAAAAATCATTCAATCACAGTCCATTTATAACTTATATCAGTGATCAATAGGGACATGTCAATAGGAACATTTTTAACATTGACATGTTAAAAATCATCAACATATGGACCAATGGAAGGAAAGGCAAATCTTTAATATTTAAAAATTTGACAAAACTCACGTTTTCTCAAACTATAAGCAATATTTGCAAATATTGTCCCAAGGAAGCTGAAATGAATGTCTCCTGTTGATTTGTCGGTGAAGATCTCTTTAATGAAGGCCAGTAATGGGCCCACTTTGAGTACAAAACCTAATTTCATATGGTGATATGAATATATGTAAATGTTGCGTACTGGACCTTTGAGACAAATAAGAAATCCAGATAGCAGTTGCTGATGTATATTTTTTCTCACCCTTGTAGTGCGTTCGTGTCCACCCCTTCCCCGGCCCCAGCATGGCTTCCTGAGATGCAGTGACAGCGGGGTGTCCTATAGGGCTGAGTGTCAGGTTGGCTGTGATCGAGGCTACAGACTGGACGGGGATTCCAGACTCACCTGCCAGGCCAACTCCCTGTGGAGTGGACCCCAACCCCGGTGTGTGGGTAAGCCCACAGCTCCTCCAGCAGCCATCCATATATACATGTATTCATTTCGTTATTCATTCATTCATTTTGTTATGTCGTTATTTATTGTCATCTGTGGATGTGTAAAGCCCTTTGAGACCTTTTGTGTGATTAAGGGCTATATAAATAAAATTTGATTGATTGATTGATTGATTTACATACAGCTGTACTTTAATTACCACATAGAATTTCGGAAAAAAATGCCTGAGATTAGCAAATTTTTCATCTTCATAAAAATAGAGCCCCAACATTTAATAATAGAAAACATAGCTTACTTTATTTGTTCTTGCAAGAAAATAGTTTTCACAAACTATACAGCCAAAAGAATACAGCACCTCACTGCCAAGAACTTCCAACATAAAACAAACCCCAAAAAATAGTACTTCTACATCATATATACGTCCAACTAACACATTGAAGTCTCTTTCGAACGGGTCGATGAAGATCTTTAAGTTTACACTAATTTGATTCAATTAGAAATGTCATGAAATCTCTGAATTTCTTTGAAAAAATAAAGACAACATTTCTGTGTTTTTCTGCTTTTTATTCTTGGGCTGGACTTTATTTTTCTAAGTATTTGCGGGAGTCTAATAGAATGGAAATCTAGACTGTGGTTTTACAACCCCGCCTAGGTCCTCAGTAAGTGCCAGTCTTTGTTTTTCATCTGTCACATCTTTATTTTAATACATGCGGTTGTGTATTGGGGTTAAATTAGATTTTTGTGTTTGATTATTTGATTTTCATTTCTTTCCATGATAAATCCTGCAGTTCTGTATTCACTCAAACTTCACTGTCAGCCTCTGCACACGTTTGTCTTTTACAGCCTGACTGTGTTCAAGCTTATATTCTCACTTTACCAAAGGCTGCCTCGCTCCAAAAACACAGACACAATTTATCAAATGAATCACCCTGGAAGAGTCTGTGATCCATGTACAGCTATGTAGAAACATGTGGTTTTGCACACACATGTAAGCACACATGAGAACCGGTCTCCCTGAAACAGTGGTTAAACATGTGGTGTGGATTTGGACACAGAACGATCCAGCTGCTTTCTCATACAGTCCCCACAGATAGACTTGCACACTTAAAAACTGATAGTTAAGTTAAAATAGTCGCGCACACACACTCACAGCAGCCACAGAGAGCGCCCAGGTCAGGCACAGCAACACACAAAAAAAGGGCCAGTGTGAGAGCAGCAGGCCGCAAACCTCCGGCTTCGCTGTTTCTGGGCCCGCGCTGACTCACTTCCAACCAACCAGCTCTCTGCTCTATTTAAAAACCCTCCCTGGAATCTCTGTTTATCAATAACTCCCATCTCCTCCACTCCCCCGCCGCACTTGGAGTGTTTGTTTGAGCGACCATCATTACCTCTTAAACACAAGTCCAGTGCTCGGCAGGGCCGCCATTGCAGCTGCATGGTTTGTTTCAGTGTTTGTTTGCACTGTGGTGAAACGGGATGGCCTTGGCTTCCTCAAGACGATATACAGAGATTTCTTCATCCTCTTGCTGAGTTTTGTCTTCATAGCTCCTGCTGCTACAGCCAATAGAGGAATTAAAATCTGACCAGAATATAGTCAGTGATTTAATTTTACGTTGATCAGGTTTATTTATATATTTAGTTTTAACCTGTGAAGACCCAGCCTTACTTCTCTGTCATTTCCCAAATAAACTTTCCTCTCTATTTAATCTTTCTTAAGTGTCTTGGCGACCTGGCCAGGGAGTCATGCATCATCCACCATCATAAAAAAAACAGGTTAAAATATCAGTGATAACAAGAAATTGAAAAAAAAGACAATAGTTTATTAATAACACAACAATAATAAAATTTTTAAAGTGCCATATAGATTAGGTCACCAAGAATTTCAAAACACATCGTCTAGTCAGTAAAAGGGAACACAAACCTTGTGAATGATTCAAGTTAGGGCTTATTAATACCATATTAACTAGTCCTATTAAATAGACGTGCACTTCTATGATACTTTTCTACCTGTCACATTGTATAGCGGTTACACTTCAGCATGTGGACAGCGGTTAGAGATTGACTCACCAAGCAACTGGTTTGCGGACAGACTACTCTACCAATGGACCCACAACTGACCTGGTCACGCTCAAGTAACAAAACACAGTGGCTCTTAGTTTCTGGTAGATGTTACACTAATGAAAACATGATCAGGAGTAAGCCATTACAGCAAGTTCAGTCACGAAACTATGAAAATATCCTGGCAGTGATAAACAATAACACTGATTTAGTTTCTTATTTATTTGTGTTTTTTTTCTGGAATTTTATTTGTTTTGTATGCATGTGTTTATTTTATACTTTTCTGTAGGTATATACTCTCTATATGCCTCGTGTATTCATTGTTGTCTTGGTCAATAGAAGAAAATCTCAATAAATACATCTAAAACTACTAGGAAACAAAAGTCATCAGAACATATTATTGAGCCGTTATGATCAGAAACAGTTTATGAGCCTCACGATGACAATGACCACCGACAACATTTAATGAAAAATATTTAATTTCTATAGACTTCAAATCGAGACAGAATGAGCTCCTTTGCTGCGTGAGCCGTGTTGAATCCGCATTCAGTGTTTATTGTTTTTGTGCCTGATGCTGCGATATAGCTCCTGGAAATAGTCTTGTTGTCAGGATTTATAATGGAACTAACTGCTAACGGTACGATTTTATCACATTCGAGTAAAAACACAGGAAATATGCAGACGAATTTCAACGACTTGTGGGGCCTTTATCCTTGGACCTACCTTATCTCAAATACTTAATAATTGAGGTGTTTTCCTGCAACAAGTTTGTTCTTGGTTGCTGTGAATTGAGGACAAAGCGAGAATCTGTGAGTCCTTTTGAATCCAGAGTTGAGGCTGAGTATGGAGCTGACTCAGTAGATGAGACTAACCAGGTGTCTTTGTCTTCTCTGTGTCCTTCCCAGAGGTGCGCTGCCCCCCCATCGTCAACCTGAAGAACATGTCACTGTCACCCCCTGTCTGCGGGAAAAGGGCTGTGTCTCCTGGTGCTGCTTGCATGCTCACCTGTCGCCAAGGGTACAGTCTCCAGGGAAACAGGAGAGCATTGTGTCTTAGCACTGGCAACTGGAGCGCTAATGTTCATAAAGCCCACTGCACAGGTAACATTCCCCCTATTAACCCTTTAACAGTGGCATGCTCCGGTGCTGCATTTTGCCCTTTACAGCATTCAAATGACTCAAACTACCAAACTCTTAATCCACGAAATCCCAATGACATCCTAAAGTTGAGATCCTGAGCTTGGTGAAAGGAACTGTTTCATAGACTTCCTCACAGTAAACCACATAAAAT
>JAPTHA010000013.1:14077792-14090498 GCA_029814585.1 Gymnapogon annona
ATGTACATACTGCAAACACAATGTATATGTATTTTGCATCAAATAATAACGAATTTCATGGGCTTGTACCCTCAAAGCTCTAAATGTGTCCACTGAAGCATTATATAAGTCAAAGAGAATCACCAACGACATTATATGACACTAAGTAGAGGGCTGTAAATATGCTCTCACCTCTGTCATCCACGGCTGGTATCCCTGATTTCTTTTCATTTTTCCTCTTCTCTCCTGTAGTGCTGTCTTTCTGAGTTTCATCATCATCTCTCTCCCACTGTTTGTGACCATCAGGATAATTAGGCAGCAGCTCTGTCTCAGTCTTTTTCTTCGCATCTGTCTTCACTTGGCTCTTCCTGGCCACTATGGATCCAACCTGTATGAAATCTGCTGTCCCCTCAGTGCTCCCTTTATCAGTCCCTTTATCAGTGTTAACCAAGACTGATTTGGCTGGCTGTACCAGTGGTCTCTCAGATGTTTCTATCATTGCTTGGGGATTGCCCTTGTGTCTTTCTACAGATAAAGAATTCTCTGCAAGACTGGTAGCATGATACTCCATTTTACCATCTACAGAAGCGAAGTACAGATTAATTTCATTTCCCACAGGTGGAGCCCCTCCATTTGGATTTACTTGCCATTCTTTTCTCCTCCTCATTTCACTCATAAAACCTGGCATCTCCTGCTCATTTCGTGATAATGCGGTTTCCTCTGTCATATTTTCAACACGTGAAACCTGTTGCACCCTTTTGTTTCCACCTACATGTGTCATTGGCGGGGGTGACAGACGCATTCTTCCAGTCTCGACGTTTCCACACTGATCACCTTCAGCTTCACACAGGGACATGTTCAGCATCCCTTTCGATTGACCTACAGCGTCTTGTGGGTCATTTTTGGGGGCCTCTGTTATCTCTGTGCTCTCTGTTTCAGTCTCCTTACCCTTCACTTCATTGTCTTCAATGCAAGGTGACTGAACCGCATCTTCAGTGTGAACTTTTTGAACGGATGTCAAAGAGACAACTTCCTCAATAGGATCCTCTGGAGAAGGGTCAAGGGTGAAAGGCCGCTTTAGTTCATCTCTGGAACAATGAGAGAGAGGAGACATGAATTTTTCAACGGGGCTGCATCACCATTGAAAACACCAACAATGCAGTAGATTTTTGATTATTCATATTATAAGATAAGATAGAACTTTATTGATCCCACCACAGGGAAATTTGTGAATTAATTTGACCAAAAGAATTGGAGAAAAAGAGCTTAAAAGTTAAATAAACACAGAAAAAGAAAAAACAAGTTGAGAGTTATGGCAACAGGCTGCCTACCGAGGTGCCATCTTGGGAAAAAAAAACAAAAAAAACAATGAAGAGGGCAGTTATTATTAGGACATTATCTATGTTTGCATAAAAAAATAAATATAACCCAATATAAGTAATTGTGAATGAAAATGAAAAAGGCAATCAAAACAAAACCTGGTATTGTAACTGTAGTTACGTGGATCTAGAATGACACAAACATACATTGTTTTGAGCCAAATATCAACAGACTGTTTACCCCTCTACAAAATACAGACAACCCTGATGTTGACTCTACATTTACATATTTCTTCAGCATCTAGATCCTAGTATACCCTTGTTTTGGAAATGTTATCAAAGACCCAAGTTCATCACAAACACAATACAATCATGTCAGTTAAATGTAGTATCTAGCGTAACAGCATAGAGTAACATGTATAGAGTATAACACTAATATAATAATATAATATATAACAATAATAATGTAATTATAGTATAATAGTAACTGATAGTGCAATGTGTAATATAAGTAATCATGTGCAAAGCATAATCATTTAATGCTTGGTAGCTTGACTTGGTTCCCTCACGTTGCTTACTGTTTGTGTGCACTATGTGTTGTTGGTTTTTATTGTATTTTTTTGTCATTTTTAGTTATCGTATTATGTTGACTTTTTGTTTTTTTACCAGCCAAGTGGACTCAACATGGAAATTAGCTGTGAAACAAAACTGTCCCATTTAAAAATCAATCAATCAATTGAAAATTTTAGGTTGGTTTTTGATTGGGATAGTGAAAAAAGTTTAATTATTTTCTGACATTTTTGTGACTTCAAAACAATACATCACAATTTGATCTTAATCATTAGTCCTATTCTGATCTCAAAAGAGTATGTTTTGCCAAAGGTTGAGGAGTCTGCATCCCTAAAAGTAGACTCCATGACTTTTTCAGGTCGGGACTGTGAAACGACGTTACACACAGCTCTATAACAGAGACACACACTCAGAGATGGACACACTCAACTGTAGATAATGTGATCAATGTTATTGGAGATAAAGATGATTGATCTTTGAGTACAGATGGTCAAAGCCATGTCAGTATGGATTCCATTATTTTCACCACCAGCTTTTTAAAATATGGAGTATCAAGTATGACTCTATCTGTATCTGTAAAACTTACTTTCTGTGAGTAGCAGCTTGATGTTCAAAGAGTGTGTGTGGTGTTTGGAGGCCCAGGCTGCATCTGTCTCTATGACAGAAAAATTGTGTCATCTCAGAAACCTCCTGCTGAGCCAAGGACAGATCTCCTCTAGAATGTGAAACAGGGGGTTCCCCGTACTTTGGGGAATCACTCTGTGAGTCCTCATAATAGTTTCCACTTTGAAGCCTGCATCTTCGCAGTGAGGAATCCCTGCAGGAGGAACTAGAGGAGGCCTGGGATGACAGGATACAGTCTGATATCTGGGAGGACTGACACCTGGCTGACGTTGGACAGATCTGGGGCCTTGACCTTCGAAGCAAGAAAAGCGAGACTTTAACTCACAGCCAGGACCACAGACTTTTAGATTCGAACACAACTTTTGTAGTTTAGCCTTTGTACACGAGCAGTTGATTTGACAGAAGTGAAATGAATGAATGAATGAAGACCATTTTCAACATTGTGCCTCCTTTTCAGAAGTTCAAAATAGTACAACAGATTGAAAAGCAGCTTCTTGTCCATGTGTGACGTGTTCCCTGGTTATTCTATGACAAATAAAGCAAATAAAGGGTCTGCAGTGGGTTTCAAAAGGTGAATTTTGGGAGCTGTTAACTGGAATTATGAACATGAGTTCTAAAGAAGTGTCATGAAAAACCAAGAGATGACATTTATTCAGCTAAAAGAAACTAACAAGAATTTACGAGACAGATAAGAAAGCTGAATAGAAAAAATGTACAACTTGGTGCATTCTTAGATACTTTTCAGTGGGGAAATCCGCAAAACCAAAAGGCCTTAAGACCACAGACAACGGCTAGAGTGGATGATCACACAAAAGCACTGACAACATTCAACAAGAAGCCACTTGTAGCACTCAACAACAGGGACGACACATTTGAGTCTGATGGTATTGTGTGAGTGTTGTTTGGGCCTCTTTACAATAGTACCGTTCCACCCAGATCACAAAAATGCTGTTAGTGAATGATTCATTGAGGATGATCTGAACACTTCCTCCACTTGTGTTTTCAGATTGGTGTGTTGCATCCATCTGACTTACTGGTCCAGATATGGGTGTGTCTCTTCCTGACTTAAGCTCATGCTGCTCTGAGACTGAGGGTTTGGGTTACCATAGTGCCAGTCCACTACCACACACAACAAAAGGAAACATAACCTGCATTAAAATATTGTCCTTTATAAGTTCTGTTTTCAGAATGAAAAACAATGATTATCAATCTGATCAGTGAATAAATCATTGACCTTGTTTTTTTTCCATATTTTTTAAAACATTTGATGTAATGTATAATGATATGTAGAAGTCTAGTACATATAGAAGAAATGCCTGGTTATTTCTAGATATTTTAATGGGGAAATAGAATGTAACATGCATGTAAAAATTTTAAATCCTTACAGACTGGACTTGAGCACATGCATTTTCCCCAATCATGGACATGAAGGAATACACATTAATTCATATACGTACATTCAATTGGTTTTCTAATTTCTTGGACATATCATAGCAGTGCACTCAGAATCATAACCCTGGGGTTTAACAACCATTCCAATTTTTACCAGTGTTTGCAGTTTCGAGGCACCGATGAATATTTGGATACAATAACTGCATACAAAATAATAATGCATGATCATTTTGAAAACGTACATTAGAAATAAATGTCACTCATGTCTTCTCAGCAAATCCTATTCCTGCTTCTAGGTTTTTCTGTGCCTGCCCTGTGCTGTGACTCACTTAGTTGATGACTGGAGTAACACTGGTTTTGTGTGGCTGCATGTAGCTTCTGGGCCCGCAGAACCGCCAGGACCTTCTGGCCTTCCCAGGACAGTGGCCCAGAGTAGAGTCGGCAGTGTGTCCGCTCCATCTTCTCCTCTCTGTTACCTGTCACTGTCCCTCTCTATGTCTTTTTATTTGCCGCAGGCCTAAATATGACAAAGGGGGAATATGGGTCAGTTCTAAAACCTTGTGAGAGAAGCAAATAAATAATAGTGATGAGTGAGTTAATTCTATTCTTTAATTCACATGACAAGTTATAATAGGTACACAAATTGAAATTAACCCCACCGGCATGTTAGTAAAATCATTGGCATCATGTTAATCAAGTCCTCATACACATTCTTTCAATGAAATCCACAAGTCATACTGAAGTTCTAACAGCAGACAATTTTTTTAGCATGGATGGTATCTACATATTGATGCAATGCTCTGTTTAACACTGTCCAGTCTTCACAGCCACTTTGGCCTCCAGGTCTTGTACAACTTTCTGCAGAAGTCGTGCATCCAGGTGGTAATAGATGTATAACTTCCTCTCCTCTCCAAGAAGGGTGTTACGGTCCAATTGAGAACGCTTGGCTTTAACTTCTCCAATGATTTCTTGCATCACTTTCTGCAAACTCTGGAGGTGAGACTCAGCCTCCAAGAGCTTTTTTGACACTTCCTGTAGAAACACAAGAGAGGTGACCAAGAATGGGTATAAAAAACAAAAAAATGAGTTATGCAAGTAATAGTAAGAATCATCACAAATACATTGTATACATATTTAAGCTAAAATCATGTTTCTCAAAACACCTTTAGTGGTATGTGGTGGAATAATTATTACTGGAAGGAATAAGGGAGACTTTTAATATTCAATTTTGATAAAGATTTTTAAAAGCTGTCTCTCATTCAGTTACAGTATGTCACTTGTCAGAATATTGTAACTTGAGCACTTCATGGGCTAACTAAGACTTTAACAACCAGACAGCCATCCTCCAGGAGCTAGGGTCTGCTCGAGGTTTCTACCTGTAAAAGGAAGTTTTCCTGGATGCTGTCAGACAGAGTTCAGTTGGGTTTCTGTAAATGAGCTTAAGGGTCTGGTTTAGACCAGCTCCAACTGTGTCATACATTTTGTAATGAATAAATCTGATACAATTTCAGCTACACCTTTCCTATTTTAATCAAACTACTTCAGCCAACTGCATTTCCTGTTGACACTCACCTGGAGGTGAAAATGGATTGTAAACAGAAAAAAATCAGTTAAAAAAAATCACTGGGTCTGAATTAAAATGGTGTCTTGTAGCAAAGAATTTCCTCACGAAAACCATTTATCATGCAGTGCCTCAATACCCAAACCCTATGTGTTTGTGCCTAATGATTAAGGTGGAAAAAAGCAAGAGAGGAGCAGTATTGTGTGACATCTTCCCTCTCCACTTGTGGCTAATGATAAAAACTACTCACTTCATGCATTGCTTCTTTGACAGTGTTTGACAGGAACAATCAAGTTAATAGAAACCAACCCACCTGTGCATTAGGGAAGAGCCGCTCCTCATCAGAGGTGGTCACTGGACATACCTGTGGCCCCAAGACAAGCTCCTGCAGCTCTGTGTACATGGTCCTGTGCAGGGCCTCACAGTCACCAGACAAACGGGCAGCTGTGTAATCCTGCTCACGGCTAACACCCGCTAGTGCATCTCGGGACGCTTGGAGTTCACCTGCAAGTTCAGAGGCAGCCTGATCCAGGGCTTCATAGGTTTGAAAGGGCTCTGAACAGCTGTGATCTACTCTATGGTTCAGGATCAGAAACAGTCTGGTGGAAAAAAACAAAAGAGATGTACAACGATAAGCTACCTCACAACCAGTACCTTTGTATTTCAAAGAATCATTTAATAAAAAGTTTAAGGGTTAAACACAAGTGAACTTATAGTATATAAAAAGCAATATTTGAAATGGATAAATTGTCATGGTTGATGTAATATTTTTGTTAAAAATTTTAAATTAAAAGTTGAAAGTTAATTTCAACTTAAAGGACATCTAGATTGTTTCATTCCATATAAATGTATTGTGACAAAACAGTCAAGGAGAGGCAATTGACCTTTAGTCCAATAAAACTACCTATTACCAAAACAAAATGTAATGAAATGACATTTCGTTACCAGATTCATTGTATGTGTCTGTGTAATGACAATAAAGGAAGTCTAAGTCTAAAATGCTTTCAATCGGTGTCCATTTAGAAGGGAACTTTTGAACACAACACAAGGCAGAAGGGGTGATTCACACAGAAAATTTTACAAGAATAGCAGGAGATGCAAAAACCTGAATTGGCATGTGCAGGCAATGGCACTGAACCAGCCCATAAGACCTGTATCTGTGCTCAGGCCATACCAGTAACGTGTATTTATTCTGAATGTGTCCAGAGGCCACTGAAACTCTTCCTACCGACTGAAGGCTGCATCCTTACAGCTGATGATAGGGTTTGGTCTCTGGTTGAGTGCCAGGTCAGGGTGTGCCAGGGTCTCAATCCTCAGGGATGCTAGTTTCTCTTCTTCTACCAGCCTGCTGCTGATTTCTCCCAACTGTTTCAGACAAGTCCCCCACCTACGTAACTCCATCTGCTGCGCCAACAGCACCAGGTCAAATGATGCCTTCTGCCGGAGTAGGTAATCACGTATCTAAGGTGAAAACATTTAGGACTTTTTTAGTCTCACTCACAAGACCACCAAACCACTTTAAAAGGAAGATAAAAATCAATCTAGTGAGCATGTAAAAGTTGAGCTTTTGACATTATAAAAAGGTACATCTGCAGTACCTAAGTAGCATAAAAAGTATACTTGAAGCTACATTGATTTGATTTAGGCTGCAGGTGACAACATTCCATTTCCACTTCTGATGAGAGATTCTTCTCAGAGTTACAGAATGGTCTTGTTGTTTCACAAACTGAGGATCACCTGTTTCTAGTCTAAGAATATAGATCACAATTCAAATAAGGGGCCATAACCCTGATGTTCCAACTTGGTGGATTGTCTTTTGACCAGATTGCCTAACTCTACACACACACACACACAAAATACAGATTGAGCAAATGTGTAAAAAAAAAAAAAAAAAAGTATGAGTAACTGAGCATCAGGATGCAATGAATGTGTAGACTCACCTGGTCTTGTTTGGATGTGTAGTAGTCTTGTCTGGCCAGCTGCAGGTCCAGATCTCCTCTCACCACAGGCACATTAAGCTGCCTGGCAGACTCTCGGAGGCCTGCAAGGACTGGTCCCTGTAGCAGAGCCTCCAGTTCGGCCTCCACCACCTGCAGCTCCTTCCTTAACACTGCTTCACGTACGTGCAGTGAGGAGGACATAGAAATGCTCTGTTTGACATAAGACATGCATATAATGGAGTGAGAGGGGAAAATGAGATGCAGTGCGGGCTGTCAATATTAAATAATACAGAAATTACATATCAAAATTCAAGCTAGTTAAGGTGTCATAGTTCATCCACATTTAAATTTTCCACTGTTTGAGATTGGATTAACAATCTTGTGAATCTATAAAATTAAAACCATTTAATTGCTGAAGCACTAAACATCTGGAACCACAAATACAGAAGATGAATGGAAGGATTAATTTGATAGATAGTCAACAATTACACTTACTTAGAATGCCTGAAAGGCAAAACACAAATGTTTAATGGGGACTGGTCAATGACATGGTGCTGATTACCGTGACAAACATTCTACTATATTATGATATACTTTATATTATAATGCATATAACCTAAAATATTAGTGACTCTACTTGTTTTACCACTGTCTTTAATGTTTCGTGTCTTTAACTTGCTCAGAAAAATAAAAATCTGCCGGCAAATTGAAAAGAATTGGCATTTATTGAGATGATAAAGTAATATGAAAATATTTGTGTAAATATGAGTGGTAACATTTTTGTCGAAGTCACCCAACCCTAATGTGACTGTGTGTTTCGTGAACCAAAACAGACTCTTCTTCTAAAAGGTGTTGTAGTGTTTCAAAAATCAACTTTTTTATGCTTATATAATACTTGTGGTGTTTCCATTTGCATCTTCTTTACCTTGGTATGAGCAGACCTTTCAGAGAGCCAGTCCAGTCCAGCCTTGACACTCTTCTCCTCTGCCGTAGCCTGCATCAGTTGATGTTGTGCCACGATATGAGCCCACTGAAGTCTGCCCACCTCTATTCTCCGGTGCTCCACCAATCGATCCCCAGTTGGATCCCCCTCATCCTCATTTTCTTTCTTTTCTCCAGCTTCACAACAGCTGAGATCCAGCAGCTGGAGGCGTTCAGACCAGGAGGTCTCGACAATATCAGAGATACCCTTGAAAAAGTGCTTCTGAGTGAAGGCAGCCAATGTTTTGGTGTTGAGCTCCTCCTGTTGCAGATATGAATCCAAAGAGAGCTGGGACAGGAGTACAGCTGGCTTTTTGCGGTGGTTTGATCCAGCCACTTTTCCTTGTATTCCATCTTCTTGCTGAATTGAAATATATGAAGCAAGGTTGCTTACCTCACCCGTTAGGTTTTGCAATGCAGTGTTCGTGTGAGCATTCTCAGCTCCAACAGAAGCACTGGCCTCTTTTAGTTTGCTTTCAGCACTCTCCAGCTCTGCAGAAAGTCGAAGGTCAACATCTGCCCTGGAAGTGGCTATAACCTGTAGCCTGTTATAGCGGCGCTGCTTTAGCTCCTTTTCTTTAGTCAAAGCTTGAAGCTCTGCTTCCAAATCATCTACTGTCACTTCCGCCTCGGCTGCAAACATAGATGAAGAGCTGCCACCATCTGAAGGCCCGATGGTTTTTAGGACTTCACCCAAAGATGCCTCATCCAGGATTGCTTTGCCAGACTTTCGCAGGGCCTGAAAAGCTCGGGCCTCCATCAGGGTAAGAACATTGCTTGAGTTGAGGGTCCGACAGACAAAGCGCAAGAAGTGGAGGTTCTCTGGGGCACAGTCAAACAGCCAATCGAATTCAGATGCCTTCAGCGATGATGCACCAGGATAACCTAGACGGCCAAGGGCCTCCACAAACTGGCCACCGTCTAACATTGTGGTTCAGCATTCGGTGCTGAACGAGTGAATTACAAGTCATTTAACAAAATTAAACTCAGAAATATCAACAATATCACAACAACATCTAATGACCATGGATGTCCTGAGTCTACCTGCACCATATGTCTTGCACCTCACAAGCCTTTACATTACTGTAGCACCCATCCCCCCCAAAAAAATAATAATACATTTCAGCACTTCTAAAATATTGTATATTAAAGCGAGGATGAAGAGTCATGTTGTGAAGTAACCCCTCTGATAGAAGTACTTATTAAAATGGTTACCTGCTTGCCGTTTGGCTGAAAGAATTTTCAATAAAGAAATTAAGCGATGCAAACAGATTGAGAAAAGACACATTTATATAGCAACTTAAAGCGAAAAAACATGGCTTGTTTTTTATTTATAAGTCGTAGTTTGTCTATATGAAATTTACCAAAATGCATTTTAGTAACATTAGTTTACTGTATCATTTTTAAACCTCCTATGTAGGGAATCGATACCGGCAAGCGCTGACTGAGCCATTCGAGTACAGCAACAAGTCATAAAATAGGGCTAATGCTCTTTTAGACAGCTAGCAAAACAGAACTGCTAACCAAGTATGAAACGATGACAATAACAATGTCGATAATTAGCTGTCGACTTTTTATACACTCTTTAACAACAACATAACACGAATTTGAAAAGTACATTTTTCAACACTTACGATTATATTTTCGTTGTCTCTGAAACGCCCGAGTCGCTCGTTTGCGGCTCGCGCCAAACTTCGAAAATGCCTGCCTCAGTGTACGTCCTTACAATGTAGTGTGCGTCATATAACTCAAGGCGGAGCTAAACGTTTTTGACCAACCATATCAGCGGATGAAAACACGTATCCGGTCCTTTGGTTTGTTTTTTTAGAACTTTATTGAACAAGTGATGAGTACACGAAGAACAGAACAACTATGGCAACTGAATATTTCTTTACATCTTAAATTTGAATATTTTTTATTCGGTTGATTTATTAACGATTTGTCTGTCAAAAAATGTTTATTATTAATCTCATTTTATTTTTAGCAAAATTTCATATGCGTGCCTGCAAATTTTCTAACCAAAAATCCAACTTTGTGATCTTTGCATCATTTTTTGATTCCTATTTGGACACTCTGTAGCTGTAAAAACGGAATCCTTATGTTCTGAATTTAAACTCTGATATTTTTTTCTTCCCATCAGTCTGTTGCCTTGCCTTGAATATTAAGCATTGTTTGTTTTGATCTATTTTCCGTACTGTGTTTATACATAAAGTTGATCGTATCCGGTCCTTTCCGCTCCCAAACGCAACTTCCGTCAATCAGATCGAAGGCTGTGCCAAACTTTCTCAACCAATCACAGTAAAATATAACAGTTCGCTCCCTCCTCGTCTCTCTTCCTGTCAGTAACACGCCGCCGTGTCTGAATGCGCTGCAGTGATTAAACTGTGGACAACAGCGTGCTGTAAGTTATCTGAATTTGTTCATAGATGTGTGGCGTCACGCGCATTGAATGAAACTTAACTGTGCAAGACGGTAAATAGCAAGTGATAAAATTGTGAGTTTTGATTTTACTAAACCCGTGTTGTATTTCTACGTTAATAATTCCAATTACTTGTCGAAAACCTGCTCACTTGTTGCTCTCGTAATAATTTCTGTGTAGACATTTTTTACATGTGACAAATCCAATCATTTTTTCTTATTCACTGGCGTTCAGTATTTATTCAGCTGTAATTCAGCGTGACCTATTATTGTCCCTGTAACGTTACATTGAACTCTATGTTACTGCCTGTTTACGTGAATGCTGACGTTCTCAAGCAGCTGATCTCTATCTAAGGAGTCATGGTTCAAGCTAAATCATGGATTCTGACCAAGCATTTCGATGGATTCCCAAAGGACAGCGACTTTGAGCTCAAGGTGGAGGACTTGTCAGAGCCCAAAGATGGAGGTGGCATCTTCTTTCTTTTCTGTTCTTGAAACTTTGGCCCTGAAATGTTTCTTGATTTTAACACCTAAAGACTGACATCTACTTTTTCCTTCCAGATGTGCTCCTGGAGGCAGTGTTTCTCAGTGTGGATCCCTATATGAGGTAGGATTTAACCATGACACGATCATCTGTCACATATTCCATATTCTTGCCTCGACATATGTCCTCTGTGTCATCAGGCCATTTAGTCGGGTTCGGATGAAAGAGGGGGATGTGATGATTGGAACTCAAGTGGCCAAGTAAGAAACACAAACACACCAACATCCACCTTGGAATGTTTATATGTGTATCAAAGAGGCAAGTTTATCTGCTGTTGACTGAAACGGCATGACTTGCACCTGTTAAGAATTACCGAAGCCTTCGATTTACAGGAAGTCACGGGTGAACTTGGAGAAATGTGATTGATTTGGCTGAGTGTTCAGAAGACACATCTGTTTCAGTCCCTTCTTGTGGGGATGTTTTTGTTGATGAACACACACTTAGTGACGCAATTGGGTAATTTCCATCAAGTCAGACCCATATGGTTTGTGTTTTCTTCACTTTGTAGTGAACCAGAGATGCATAAAAATCATCTGCTGCATGGCTTGAAATTGCGCAGCTATCCTGAGTACCTAACAGCAATTAAAGGCTTTTTATGCTTTGAGTTTTGTTGTTTTTTTTTTGTTGTCCAAAGCATAAAAAGCTAATTTACCAAGTTTCAGGCATCAGTTGAAATGGAATGCATTTTTCCATCTTGATCCCTTCTGCCATCAGGACGCAGATTCTGTCTGCCAAAATTTAAAAACAGACTGAAAAACTCCTTTGTACCAGTGTCCATTGGTCTCCTCAACAGCAGTACCTGACACTTTGTCTCACTATTGTGTTGTAGTGTGAAATTGTGCGTTTGGGGTGTAATGTATTTTTGTGTTTCTATGTTGATGACAATGATGGCTGCAGATTGAATTTCCCCACTTGGGGATAATAAAGTATACCTTGTATCTTGATTGTGAATACTGTAAATGCGTGACCCTGTGAAATAATAAATAAACAAGATGAATTAATGTTAATCCTGAATTCCACATAAATAATGTACAAGCTGAACTCACTTGTTAAAATGTATTAGGTGTATTTGATCTCCGCTTTAGATCAATAACTGAGCACCGATGAGTGTTTTATTGCTGTTTTTTGTTTGTTTGTTTTGTTTTCGTTAGAGTGATTCAAAGCAAGAATGCAGCATTTCCTGTGGGAACCCATGTTGTGTCAAGATGTGGCTGGAGAACCCACACAGTCTGTGAAGTGACAGGCCTCATTCCCATCATGTCCGAGTGGCCTCAAGACGTGTCACTGTCCCTGGCTCTCGGTGCCGTCGGCATGCCTGGGTAAGACAGTTGGCAACGTGTCTCCACTGAATGCAGGACTGGAATATTGCAAAACTAAT
>JAPTHA010000013.1:14090598-14130342 GCA_029814585.1 Gymnapogon annona
AAACTTTCACAGAGGATATTACAGTTGGACTTGATGGCCACACCTCATGATAGATATACCTTTATTGTCCCACAAGCGAGCAAAAGCCACAAGGGGTAATTCTAGATACAGTATGCAGTACAGTGCGTACTGTGTAGTTCGTATTGTCAACGGTTGGTCTTGTCTGTCTTTGTTTTGTCTTGTCTTGTGCCATTTGGTTTTGTTTGGGTTTTGTCTTGGCTGACGCCTCTGGCCTTGTTACGGTAATGTGGGTGGGGGGCGTGGCCTAGTGGTGAACAAATGTGACTGCTTTGTGATGTAATGTAACGTTGTTGTCTAATGAAAAATAAACAAACAAAAAATAACTGAGGTTCCTGGCCAACGGGGAGGTAATAGTACTCTTTGTGCAGCCATGGGAATCCTAAATTCCTGAACCCTATGGAGAGTCCTGTTGGGTACAAAGTTCTGCACACAGAAGTTGATATACTCTGTCATACTGTCGATGTCCCCCTCATGACAGTTGCTGAATACATCCCACACTGTTGACTCAAAGCAGTCCTTCAGGGCCTCTTCAGGGTCCTCTTTCGACTTCTTCACTGTGCTGGTCACAGCTGGTTCCATGTTCACAAAGGGACTGTAAACAGGCAGGAGATGAACCTGGCTGTGGTCAGCTCTTCCCAGAGGGGGAGGGATGATGAGGTGCATGCCTCCTTGGCGTTGGTATACAGTAGGTCCAGTGTATTAAAGTCTGTTGTAGCACAAGTGATGTACTGGATGAATTTGAGCAGAGTTGAGGACAGAGAGGCATGATTCAAGTCCCCGGAGATCAGTAAGAGGACCTGGGGGTTCTGAGTCTGCAGCCTGCTGACCACCGTGTTAACATCACAGGCTATGTTGGCATTAGCAGAGGGTGGTATGTACACAACCACCACGATAACCTGTGTAAATATATCGCAGAGTTTATACCAAACTTGAATTGATGATGAAGGGGTTTTCAGTTGCTGCTTGAATTTTTTTTTTTTAATCCCATTTAAACATTATATTCATTGGCATCTCCTCTTTCATCTGTATCCTTTCAATATTGACCCATGAAGGACAGAGGCTGTATCAAACATCTGGTCCAGAAATGTGGCTTGAGCAGAGAAGTAGTATAACTGAAAGTTAGGGAGTTTCAAACCTCCTTCCTCATATTTCAGGGTTAGTCTGTTCATGCTAACTCTTGGTGTCTTACTGTACCATATGAATTGTCTTATTGTTTTCTCAAGAGAGGAAAAGAATGTCATTGGGACTTAGATCAGGACTGAAACATGTATAAGAATCTAGGCAAGATATTCATCTTCATAACATTAATTCTACCTAATTGGGTAAGAGGCATGTCCATCAGTTTTTTCAAACCAACTTCTGGTGCAGGCTGACTAAGTTTAGCTTATTGACATTCTCAAGATTACTGTCCACAAACCCCCCTAGATATTTAAAACGTATCGGACTTTCTTTGAACATCTACATGAGCAGTAAATTAAGAATAGTAAAATACACTTTTCACTGGAAAAAATGCAAAATACAAAGGATAATATTAGAATGTAACATGATTCATTATTTAAGAAAGTTGAAATTCTTTTGAGAAGTGCCTCAAAAGTACAGCTGCATCTCTAAGGGTTAACTGTGCTCTTCCTCTTTGCTTCCAGACTTACAGCTCTATATGGAATCGAGGAGGTCTTGGGACTCCAGGCAGGTGAGACCCTGCTGGTGAATGCTGCTGCAGGGGCGGTGGGCTCTGTGGTGGGACAGATTGCAAAGATCAAGGACTGTAAGGTGGTGGGTTCAGCGGGGTCCGATGCCAAAGTGGGGTTCCTCAAAGAACTGGGCTTTGACGAAGCCTTCAACTACAAGACTGTGAGTTCAGTGGAGGAGGCACTGAAGAAGGCGTCTCCAGAAGGATACGACTGCTACTTTGAGAATGTAAGCCTGGAGACTGTGGTGTACAGTTGTTGAATTACTGCATGTCCTATCTCTGTCTCTTTTAAATACGTCTGTCCTGTTGATTTCAGGTAGGAGGTCAATTTTCTACTGCTGCTATGCCACAGATGAAGGACTTTGGAAGAATTGCTGTATGTGGAAGCATTTCCATGTACAACGACACTACACCCCAGACAGGCAAGTCTACAAGTTATTTTTTTAATGCCATGAGGCATTAAATGGATTAAAGGTATTTTTATACTTAGAACCTTTAGGCAATTTAAAAGGGAACACTGGTGAGGTTTGTGTAGGTGTAATCTCCCTCAACCATTTCTGATGTAGAGCAGTGACACTGGTTCATGTTGGCATTAATTTTATATATGGGTTATATGATCCATTAGGTAACTTGCATTCATTTGTGTGTAAATTACTCAGATGTTGACGTTGCTGTTATCAAACTGTTGTATGTGCTGACGTTAAATAGTCATTCTTTTAACTGTAGTTGTGGTAGTAGTTGGTACTGCCATCTCACAGCAAGTATAACCCTGCCTGGTTACGGAAAATGACCAAACACTCGATGGAGGTGCCATCCTAATGGTTTCATTATCGAAGTCATTCTTTGCTGACAACATATTATTTCAGTGATGTCCACTAGATGGAGACATTGTATTACAAACGTACTGGACACGCTGGGGTTTTTTTTTCCTCCCCCTTGAACTCTTACTGAACCATGCCTGCTGCTCAGGCCCTTACCCCCACTGGACCATGATCTTCAAGCAGCTGAAAATGGAAGGCTTCCTGCAAAGCAGGTGGGAGCACAAGCACCCCGAATCCCTCAAGAGGCTGATGGGATGGGTGAAAGAGGTAAGTTCTGAAAACAAGCACCACTTGTTTTCTGTCTTAATCTCCACCAGCAGTGCACGGCTTGTGTTTTTGCTTCACTGTATTTCTCTGTGATGTGTTTATTTATTCAACAAATGCAGGGCAAACTGCAGTGTCGGGAGCACATCACAAAAGGCTTTGACAACATGCCAGCTGCTTTTATGGGGATGCTGAGAGGAGAGAACATCGGCAAGGCTATTGTTGCAGTGTGATAGAGGATGCACAGAATGAACCACAACTCCAGTAGCAGTAATGATGAAGTCAGCATTACAGAATGAAGGATGGAGCAATAGAAGCCTAGGACTCAATGATTAATTGTATGTTTTGTCTTTATTACAAGAAGGAGAAGAGATAACACGTTAACAAATGTATTTCATCAAGAAAGAAGAAAAACCGGTACAGACACATTGATACCCTGTTTAATAATATAACATGATACCCTGTTTTATAATTAACAAATAATAACTAAGGGTGGCTCTTTCATTACAAATATGCATGACTTTAACAAAGTTGGATTTTTTTGAGGGAGGTGTATGTAAATGTAACCAGTAGTCTGACTTTATGTAATCAACTGTTATGTACTGTCATACTTTTCAATTAAACAGTTGTCAAATTTAGAAATTGCACTTATGTGTTCATCCTGAATGTATGCAAATGTTACAATACATATGTAGGTTATGTATGATCGTTTATTTTTATCTTTTTTTTCAGCGTTCATTCCAACATAAACCATATGTAGTTGTGCTGCTTCTCTGTATTATGACAGAGACGCACAATTAATCTAATTTATAACTAATGCAAGCTATTTTTAGAGGCAAAGTGTTGCGAGAAAGAGAAAAGGGGTGTGCAAAAAAAAAGTGCTGACGCAGGGACGTAGTGACGTACATGTCATACACGTTTTACGGTACTGAAATGCTGCTACCCACCCGGTGGTTTACGGTAAAGTAAGAATTTGTCAAGTCATTGTGACTTGGAGAATGGAGAAATGTCGCTGTTTAGGTGTTAAAGCAAGAATTATATAGGCGAGGACGTTGAAAATAAACAGTTGAAGACAAAGGCCAGGAATAAGCAGTTGTGACTTGAGAAATCGTTACAGAACCGGTAGATTCTATCTGTAGTTGCTTTTTAAAATGCAAATACAAACAGTCATCTGACAACACACGCTTCCGATACGTCTTCTAATCCTGTTACACAATCTAGACTTTTGGATAGGCAACGCGCCAAACGACGACTTCTGACGTATGGTACAATGCTCAACAAAATTTCACAATAAAATTCCTACTTGGCGAATAGCCCATTTTGTTCTGCAAACATAAACCTACGCCGATTCTGAAACTGGGCAAATGATTACGTTGTGTTTATGTCAACTTCAACTATATCTACATATCTATATGCTGTGTGCGTGTAATACAGTTCCCCAGTGATACGTGAATCTTTTATGTTGAAGGGACAGCACGGACTTCCGTCAGGGGTTTCTTTAACTTGACACTGACTATAAAGCAGCGCAGTCGTCTCATTCACACGGCACAGCCATTCATTCTGCAAACCAAGTCTAAAGTGTTGGAGGGAAGACAAAGTTGAACAGCGTCAAAATGTCTGTCCGGCATATCGAGAGTCTGGTAAGTTGTTTTGTGGTGTGTATTTCCTTCTATAATCGCGGTTCGGAGTCCCAGAGGTCGCGTTTGCTGTGTCGGTGGGAGCTGTCGCCTGCTCGGTGAACACGCGCCTGTTTTCCCAATCGGAATCCTTCTCCGTGTTAGAGCATGACTGTGTCTAGTTCACACTGTTTCCACTTTTTTCTGTTCATGGATACGTTACAAGACCGAGTCCTTGCCCGTGGCCCTGTAGCGTTGACATTATATTTGTGAAGTTGGTGTGGCTCCGGAGTGGTCCCGTGGACCCTAGTGCGGACGGCATGGCGCGTGCGTGAGCAAAAAAAAATGGCCCCTCTTTATAGTCCATAAACAATACCTTATTTCAATGCGTTCTGGGGGCCGATGTGGAGTCACGTTGTAGCTTAAATCTGCAGCTCGGTGGTGTGCGTCGATAGGCCTTCACACGGATCCAAAATGATCGATTACTCAGATGTCGAAAACGCCGGTGATACGTCGACTCTACGGTGTCTGAACACACAACTTGTGTATTTCCCAGTCAAATGGCCTGTCCGGAACATATGGACTTGTCCAGCCCAGTTTGTTTGGTTTTTTTCTTCCTCAACTTTATTTTAGAATTTTAAGGTACATAACAGTTCTAATGTCACATATACAATTGTCCAGCCCAGTTTGAATGAACTCATCGGGTCGAAATTTCCTCAGATGGACCGAGTTGTGCTTTTTTTTTCAACCAGTTGCTGTCCAAGTGCCTCCAACTATTATATCTCCCACACAACCTGCCAGTTCCCCTGTCCTGTCTGAGTCAACAGTGGGGTGTGGTCCATAGATATTTCCACAGCGCTCAAAACACACTCATTTGTGCATCATTTATCATCAATACTGATACTTGATATTCTGACTGATCCACTACTCAGTTGTTAGTAGAAAACAAAGACATTGCCTGGAAAGATTACCATTTCAGCAATTATTCTTTTACTAATGCTAAGAGCATAGTCAGTCCTGCCAAGTGAACTGTGTTCAGATAATCTTGGTGTATGCACGAAACATGTCTAATATTGTTAAATGTACTTATTGTGGTTGGTTTCATTTTAATCACTGCGTAGTATGTTCAAAGTTCTTCCCAAAATTCACGCCCATCGTTGTCGTCATGAGTACCTGACACCGTTCAACCCTTCCGCTGCGTTGTGGGTGTGAGACAAAATCAAACGAGTGTCTTCTTTCAATAACAGGAAGAGGGTTAATGCCAAAGAAAAAGTTTCCATTCACCAGCAAAACTGAAGGAGGGAAACCAGTGGGTGGAGCATTTGTCATCAAGCACATTGGTGATCTGATACTGACCCAACTGGGCACCCTTCCATACCATAACCTTAATCTCACCAACCTGTTGGTGACTTTAATGCTACAAACCCAAAGGTGTTACTATAGATATAATGCCTAACCCGTGGATATTACTCTGTGAAATACTACAACTACAGATGAAGTGGTCATGAAAGGGGACAGTCATAAAATGAATGTCTGCTGAGAAGGAGTGTCTTGGCAGTGGTGTGTGTGTGTTCTTTGAAAGACTGGATCAGTACGTACAATACGACAAACTGGGATTGCAGTTGGTGACATGATTCCCCCCCGTCAGTGACTTCTGCTCTAGATGTGGTGAACCGTACCGACACTGTCCTGCTGACACCAGGTCAGTTCAGACCCTCCTCTCACTCTGTTCTTTGGATTTTCTACACAGGATGAATTTAATGCTGTTCTCAAGGAGGCTGGAGGGAAGCTTGTGGTGGTGGACTTCACAGCCACGTGGTGTGGACCCTGCAAAAATATTGCACCCTATTTTGCCGTAAGTGGATGGTCTTCAGGTGTCAATCAAAGCTGTAGTTGACGAGTGTTATGGCATGACTCTTCAGTGTGAGATCGAATGAATGAGGAGTTGATAAAGTGAACACGGAACATCAGGGTGTCCAGGTGGTGTGTGTTGACTGTGGATGAAGCAGGTCCTTGGAAACATTTGGACTTGATGTTGCGTGATTCACTCTCTCTGACTGTAGATGTCTGTCTTCATGTTTCTGCAAATTTCGTGGTGGTTTGGAGAGCGTCTGGGTTCCGACTGGCCCCTCGTTCTGACCTTTTGCTTTCTGTCCTCCAGGAGTTGGCAAAAGAACACACCAACGTTATTTTCCTGAAGGTGGATGTTGACGAGGCTTCAGTAAGTGAAATGTGCTACACAGGAATGAAAAATGTTATGGCTGAATCATTACTGTTGATTGCTAATTGTGAGGGTGTTGGTGTGGAACACAATCATAAACCTAGTGGTAGAACATTGCAAATATTAAACCCGTTTTTCAGCTTGTGATTCTAATGAATGTAAAAGACAAGAATGCTGATTCTAACCATAGTTTTATGTGACGGTTGACAATCGTGCAAACTTCTTTGTCCCTATGACACACCCACACTCATGCCCTTTGGTCTGATGTGTTCATCCGACTGTCAGCTCAGTGTCACGTCACACTGTGTTCAGAGCAGGTGTGTCTCAGATCACTGTCACTGCACTGTTTAATGTGAGAAACACCTTGGATATAGTTGGACCCTTCAATCTGTCCTCCGGGTCAATGAACCTGTCTACATCTGCACTAATACTCCAATTACTAATGAATCTCTGGAGTTGTCGGATTGGTCCACTGATCATGTAAACTGTCTAATTTGAGTATAAATCGGATGAACACACCTGGATTAACCCTCAATACTCCGGTATAACCCTGCATGTGTACAGGTTAATGACAAGTCCAATCATCGAAAGTGGGTGTTACAAATACACCAACGGGAAGTTTGATTCTACTGTCACTACATCCATTCGTTCTCTGAAAGCAGTCCAATAATGGACTAAACCAGGGTTCATCTATGATTGCATAAGTGCACTTAAACATGTCAGAGCTCAGTACAATTAACTGATTACTAATGGTTCTTGGAGGGGGGGGGGGGCAGCTCTGACATACTTCATCAGTCGGGGTTGGTTATTTGTCAGATCTGGTTTCTTTGGCCACATTGCTATCATTTTTGACCATACAAGCCAACAGACGAAGTGATATTTGTTTCCATGACGTGTTTCTTCCTCTTAGGACGTGAGCCAAGAGTGTAAAATCTCATGCATGCCCACATTTCAGTTCTACAAGAACGGCGAGAAGGTAAGAACTGAAATGGGACTGATTTATCCATTTTCTCTGAGGAGGGGAAGTTGTAATCTTTTCTCTTGTGCGTCTGCTGTTTCAGCTGCACGAGTTCTCTGGTGCCAACAGAGAAAAACTGAAGCAACATCTGGAGGAACTGAAATAAGACAAACAGAACATCGACACGTAGACTTGAACAGAAAGAAATTCCACTTTGATTTCATGTTCCTGCACTGTAGGGATCGCATGTAATTCCACGCATCATGGTGACTCAGTCCTTTTAGGTCATAAATGGTAAATACCATCAAAACCTTAAGCTGACTTTTATTTTTTTTATAATAACTGGCAAACACTGCAAAACCTTGTTTGTGTAACGTGTTGAAGAGGATGTAATAAAAGATGTCAATGAAACCCAGTGGGGGTGCAGCTGAATGTCTTCATTTACAAACGTGATCCAATAAGGAGTGTGAAGGTGCTGAGCTCAGTTTCCCTGCATGTTTGATATTTCACTGTCAAGAACCATAAGTTATGAACCACTTGCATGGATTGTCATTGGATAAACCTTTGAGACCACAAAGCAGAACACCCTTGTTGATGTACGTAAGTCATTAATGTGGAAAAAACAAACTTTGAGCATGGTTTCTCATGCTTAAAATACATGCGGAGAAGGAACAGGTCAAGAACTGCAGTGTTTGAAGGTGGCTCATCCTGATGAAGTAGAAGTGATCAGTTATCGCTTCAGACTCGCCCTTAAAGACCCAGGGCTATTTTTGTGGTAGCTGTAGTTTTTTTTTTTCTCTACATTTAACTTAAGTGCTGTTAGTATATTCTAATACCCTCTATTTTGAAAATCAAAACCTATTAACTGAACATAGAGTGTGCCAGCATTCATCCAGTCATTGATTCAACTGAGTTTTACTGATAAAACATGGGTGTTGGACTCCCATTGCGTGATGGAAGATGGAAACATCTCAACCGTGCAGGACACTGGCCCTCAAGGACCGGAGTCCGACGTGTTGTAGAACCTGACTTTCCATGGTAAAATTGGAGTCTGTCAACATCTAAATATTTTATTTCTCAGGACATTACAGCTGTGGATGTGCAAATGCTTTTGTTCATATAGTTTATAAACAATATTTCAAAGTTCAATGGTAGATTCTTAAAAAGCAAACTAACCAGTGTATTTATTGGTCATTCATTCATTCATCTGTTTAGCCCAGTATAAAAACTACAGACAGTCGTTGTGTTCTCAGACCCCTGTTAGAACACCTGTATTCAGTGTGTTTAATACCCTCAAGAGCATCCAGGGTCTCCTCCTGGACAGACATGCTGTACATCAGTCACCAGGGGTGTGTCCAGAAGGCGTCCAATCACATTAAAGAACACCTTATTGTATTTTATGCTTTAATAAAAATGTGAGAATAGTTTACACATATACATTGAACAATCACATCAATAGTTTTTACACATCGTACAAGTATATAGCAGCATATGTTTAATACTGTTGATTCTCTATATGAAAAAATACAGCTTTATTTTACAAAATGGTTCTTGCTTTGTCTTTGCAGAGATGAGAATGAATGCTTTACAAGAGTGTCCACTGACTATACAAGGAGTCCCCTCGCTGAGACGCACACACACACACAGAGCCTGGTCGAGGCCTCAGAAGTGATAGTATCCAGATTTTCTTTTCCTGCAGACAGAGGAAGGAGGAAATGTATTACCTCTTATCTGTCACTCACCCATTCTGTTCCCAGATATTCACCACCAGCTTTAGGGGGAACCTGAACTGATGGGACTGACGGGGTTCCTCTGTTCGCCTCGGCTGACCCTGAGTCAGACCGGCGGTCATGGAGTGTTTCTACAGAACTGAGCTCCATGTCCCGTTCATCGGGGTTTGAGTGGCAGTCGCTGTCGACTTCCAGAGACGTGGAGCTGTTCAACTCTGAATATCAGAACAGCAGTTCTCTTGAATGTTGGGGAAATTAGAGTTGCTTCAAACGTCGTCAAATATAAATACTTTGGTCCTTTGTTTTATGGCACCATGGCCTTTACAACACCCAGGCCAGCTATACCAGTCCACACATTTATGGTTTAATAGTGGTCATTGTGTTTCATGACATGAAGATCAGTACACTTTGAACACAATTTGGACTTATGATATTCGTAACAGCAGGTCGACTCTCTCGCTTTCTTTCTCTCTTTTGCTTTCTCTGTCTCTTTTTCACTGTCTCCCTCTTTCTCCCTCCCCTCTGTGTCTCTCTTTTGCAGTATCCCTCTCGGTCTCTTTTTCTATCTTTCTCTCTCAACTGAGATTTTTTTCTACTAACCAAGAGAGCAAAATATAAACAAACAAGGTCCATATGACTTTCTATGTACATTAAAATACTTAATACACGCATAAAGCCCAATACTGTTAGAGAAAAAAAAATCACAATGGTGATGATGAGTCCTTCTGGCTTTTTCCCTTCTGGGGTCGCCACAGTGAATCCAATTCGCAAATTTGGTACCGTAGCAGTCGCCAGTTCATCGCAGGGCCATCATTCACACACAATTATACAGAGAGGCAAGGTGGGTGAAGTGTCTTGCCCAAGGACACGATGGCACATGATCATGAAAGAGCAGGAATCGAACCACCAACCCTTCAGTTACCAGACGACCTGTTCTAGCATCTGAGCTGATAATAATATTCTCAACATAATGTTTGAAAATGGTCCCCGTTACCTGAAGCTGGTGAAGTTTGTTTTGTGTTGAGGCTGGTGGAGTTTGTTTTGTGTTGAGGCTGGTGGAGTTTGTTTTGTGTTGAGGCTGGTGGAGTTTGTTTTGTGTTGCCTGAGCTCACATCAGTGTGTGATGTGGTGTTTTCTAAATAAAGTCGGAGTGACTGCAGGTGTTCGTGGTCAATGTGGTCTTTACCTGGAACAGTCGTGGCCGCTCCACCCTGCACTGCAGTGACAGCGGTTTGGCCTGATGCATCTGCCTCCGTTCAGACAGGGAGTGGAACACACAGCTGTGGAAGCGCGCACACACACACACACACACACACACACACACACACACACAGACACCCTCATTAGGATTGCTGTCAAGACCGGTTTGTATTTGTCGAGAAACTGATGTTTACACTGATGAGTTTCACCAGACAACACTGAATGTATGTGAAAGTGTCCAATAATGTTATAGCACGACAAATATTCCGCTGCTGAAACTAAAGGAACTCATCTTTTTCCCCGTATATTTTATAATAGTTGAAACACATGCATTCTGTTGTTATAATCTTAATTTTAGGGAGTTTTATTCATAATATGTTGTCATTCTCCAAAATGTCTTTTCAATTCTAATCAAAACATGTTTTGTCCAACATAAATGAATTGTGTTCTAGTTTTAGGTGGCTGGGATGTTTACATTAGCATTAGGTCCATTTCTGTAGATACACCCCATGGACAAAAGTATTGGGCCACGTGGCTGAAGTTGTAAGATGAAATAAAAACATCAACATTTTCTTATAGTTTAATGGTAGGTTTTTCTTCCTCTGTTAGATGTCAAGAAATTAGATGATAGGTTTGTGATGGAAAATTATTTACAGTCAGAGCATGAAAAATATTTTACATTTGGATTTTAGAGGTAACCTTAACCCAAAAAACATCTGATGCATTTTAAGGAAAGATCATTTACACCAAAATTACTACTGTAATGACATTGATCCGATATAAAACTAGATTGTGATGTTAGTTATTATTGTTTTGTGTCCCAGATCCCTGTTAAGAAACACACCTGGATTCAACATGTCCACATACTTTTGTCCATATGGTGTAGATAAATGTGTCAGTCCTTTTCCTGTTGGTGTGTCGAAATTATGTCAGAGTTTCCCGCCCTGACTGTATATTAAATCTTTAGAAAGTGTTGACGTCAGAGCGCTGCTTCTGCTGATGGGGAGGGACAGTTTCCTCTGTGTCACGTCAACTCACCGGTGTGACAGCGCGTGCCCGTCCACCCAGCGGGACACTCGCAATGGTAGGGGGCCACGCAGCGGCCTCCGTTGAGGCACGGCAGGATGCAGATGGCTGTTATTAAGAAGCACACACACACAAACACACACACACACCAGAGTAAACAACATGCTACAGCTGCTACTGAAGCTCCACAGTTGATTCACAGTGCGTTCAGGCGACACTGGAAACACATCAAGTCCAAGGAATAAACACGGAAGCATCTGAATTCTAAACACAAAAACAGTCTGTAAAGGAGATGGAAAAACACAGCATTAACCTGAACAGAAAAACAAAAAGTGTAGAAGGATTCATGTCTTTCTCATTCTGGGGTACTGGCATTTATCACGACCTGAGTAGTACATCCTTTCTGTTTGGATTTGCCTTATTTGTTTTTATTTGCTTTGGTTAGAGTGTTCTTTGATTTGAAGCTCCAAAGACGACTCCAGATGAAGTTTGGTTTCAGTTGAACACACTTACTCAGGTCACAGGTAAAGCATATCCTCAACTGAGGTATCATTCAGTATGAGTCCAGATCCCTAGGTGTGTTTACATTTTAACTCCTTAGGCTCCGCCCTCCAACAATAGGGTTGAACTCTCCTTAACACAAACTCCAGCTCCAGTTTAAACACTGGTCCAATTCCACTTCCATTCTGTTGAGATGAGTCCTATTTCTGTCCATATTTTATAACTTATTGTGGTATTCTTTTACTAGTCTGGCCTGTTTCAGGTCGGCCTATCCTTTTAGCTTTTGGAAATTTGTATTTGTCGTATTGTTCATGTGTTTGTTCGTTTTTTTTTAACTTACGCTCCTCACAGAGTCGGCCCATCCAGCCTTCAGGGCAGGAGCAGGTGTTGGGTCTCTGACACACTCCTCCGTTTTGACACTGCAGCCAACACACAGCTAAGGATACACACACAGCAACACACACATCAGATTAAGATGACATGAAAGGCGTACACACAGACGTCAACCACCTCTGAACCTGGTAAAAAGAGGTGAAGAAACAGATCCAGGGTGCATATGCTGACGGTGGAAACAACAGGTCATGCAGAGAACAAAGGTAGCATTCAAGCATTCACCATCACCCCCCCCCCCCATACACACACAACATACATTTGCATTAGTATACATTTGCATTAGTGTAGTAGAACATGCACTGGAAAAAAATGCAAAACCCGCTAACCATGACAGGATATCTGACGCTGTACGCTACATGGGAGTGGTGACTTTGAGTCAGTGCTTGTGAAGGAAGTGTCTTTGTTGGTGAACACACACCAAACAGAGCCAACACAGACAAGAGCACAGGTCAAACACTGCTGTAAACGCATTCATTCAGTCGCATCAAGCTCAATCCAGCGACATCCAGGTCGGTGCTGGACTTTTCATATAGTTATATTTGAGTTTCTTTACCAGAATTGTTACTTGATTTGCACTTATTATTACATATTATCATTTATAGTCATAGCAGAAGTGAATCTCGCTGCGGCATTTGTTGATGCAAGCCGACTGTTCCTAAATGTCGTTAGCATAAACACTAAACATATTAAAAATGGAGTTTGCCAACTGTATTTTAATTACAGATTTTTTTCTGTGTCATCTATCTTCTAATGACATGCTATTCGTCCTATTCAGTTTAAGGTTGATATGTTACATGATTAAAGAAGCTGGTTGTTATTTAAGCAAAAGGTAAAGAGAAAGAAGTAATGAAATCAGTGACACTGAGCAGCACCACAGACAACACATTGCAACACGTTCATGCATGTGGTCACGGCTCCAGTGTGATAGTTGCTGGTTCTAAAACTGTCTCGGGTGTCTGCATCCGTAAGAACACTGATTTCTACACAGGGGACTGGGTAGGTATTAGTGTCACACCCTCCACTAACTTAAAGATGTGGCCAGCTGTTAAAGCTGCACACAAATGCATGCTTCTTTTTGCTTAAAAAATAACTAAATAAATAGGGTCACTGTGAACATAGAAGTAACTATCATCCATAAATGTGTACAAAACACGCATCTGAATCCATGGTGTATTCATCTGTTCGTCTGAGATGTGACCTGTCCAGTCAAATGTACAATATGTGTATTAATATAACATAACAATAAGTCAATGCACATATATCAGATGAAGCAGACACGTGTATTTGCTAATGTAATGGATTACTATTATTGCTATTACAGTTTATTAATGAGTCATTGGGTGTTTACAAGTAATTAATGACATTTGTAAATCTATTATCAAGTGTTCCAGACACTAATCATCAACCTTTGCTTTGTGCTGATGTTTTTCAGATGTTCCCTTGTGATAGAACCACCTATGAGTCATATACATTTGCTTTCGTTTCAGCTTTATTTAGCCTGATGGAGATCAAATAGCATATCACATTCCGGTCATTCCAATTCAAACAATAGCTCTTTTGTAAGATCCTTTTCACCAAATTATCCAGAGGAGGAAAAAAGAGCAAAACATGCACTGCAAGGCTGTTTAGAAAAAGACCAAATCATTATTATTGTTGTTGATCTGTAGTTGGATCAGTGCTATAAAATGATCGAATGTCTAGAGAGAAGGAAAGGACAGTTGGAGTTAGTTGTGTTTGGAACCTTCATTATCCACATACTGGTGATGTGCACACATGGAGGTGAGGAGGCCTTTGACAAGGTGTGTTAACTGCATCAGTGGAGGAAGAGCTTGGAAAGCAGAATGACGTACAAAGAGACGCAGCCAGGGCAAGCAGGAAGCATCTTGGGGAAAAAAGGGGGAGGAGTCTCTGGCATCACTCCTCTTTCTACCTCTGCACGTGGGCGGCGGCGTCCAGGTGCCGTTCTCCAGACACCTGCTCCTTCCGACGCCCTCCATGGCGTAGCCACCAAAACACGAGTACACTGCCACGTCCCCAAACTGGAAGACTGCCCCCCGCACCACCCCATTGGCCACGTGGAGGGGAGGGCCACACGACACCCCTGTACAACAGCCCAGATGGAACGACCCGGTGTTACTCACTATACGTGTGATAGAGCTTAGACACGTCTGGTCCGAGATTAATTCTCACATTTCAACAACAAAATGTATCGAGAACTGTCATAAAATTCCACAGATCACATGAACCCAATGCATAGCTGTAGGTGAAAAACCTAGTTTGTGAAGTAGTTCCAATGAGCACAACCGATACATGTTCAGTTGTAAAACGGGACTTACACATGAATACAGCAGGAAAATGAATCCAATATATTCATACAACGTTTGACTACTTACACTTAAACTACATCTGTCTGTTAGTACCTGTAGAATGAATGCACACTATATGGACAAAAGTATTTGGACACATCCAATCCACATGTTTCTTTTCTCACAGGGGTCTGGGATACAGAACAATAATAACAATTGTCATAATATAGTTTTATAATGCGTTATATATCATTGCATTTGTTAGTTTGGTTTAAATGATCATCTTTATTTCCAAAATAAAGAATAAAGAATACAGATGGTTTTTACTTTATTTCTCTCAACACATAATTTTTTTAATCAATGACTATGATTTTCAAAATGCTTTTCATGTTCTGTAAATAGTCATTTTCTATCACAACTAACCATATACTTTCTTCAGATCTCACTGAGGAAGAACAATCTACCATTAAGCTGTGGGAAATATTGATGTTTTTATCTCAAATCATCATGAACAAGACATACCTTATTACAAGATGTAGCAATGATATGTCCCAATAGTTTTGTCCATATAGTCTATACACATCAATACTTCCAAAGATATTCATCCCAACATAAAATATATTGTGACATTGGTTATTATTGTTTTGTATCTCAGACCCGTGTTAGAAATGAAACACTTGGACTCAAAGCATCCACATACATCTAGCTGCTAATGCCTAAATCCTTTAGAATTAATGTAATGTTATATGCTACGTTAACTGTCTGTAGGGCCACTCATAATGGAAGAAATGGATAGGTGATCTGAACCCAAGCTCTATATTCCTCGAAACCCCTCATCACATTTAAAACACAGGATTTCATGCAAGTGTCAGCTGGGTGGTTGAACCTAGACATCCCCTTTGGATGAACGTGGTAACAGATAGATTAGTTTCCACATGCATGTAAAGACTAATCCCCATGCAAATGCAAACAACTACGCATAGTGGTGTAGTGTGTTGCATGATGAGGACAAATGAGCGTGAGACAGATCAGAGGTTTACGTGACAAAGGTTGCTATAGCAGCTGCAGACGTGTCCATAATTAGTGCTGGATACAGGACACCAACATCACCTTTGATGCCGCCTTATTTGTTTTAATAAAAGCCCAGTGACCGACAGACAACAAAGCAGAGCAACTGAAAAGAGCACTTGTGGTTGGAGGTGGACTGAAAGCGTGAGACATGCAAGAGGTGATCACATCCGCCGCTATCAAACCGTTGTGTGGATTACGACAGGATTCAGGAGGTTACAAACAAGACAAGAGCAATCATCTGACAGATTTTCACCAACAGAACAAAATCAGATGACCCAGAACAGAAGGGTTTATGTACAAAAGGTTTAAGGCCAACACTGTAGATTCAACATGAATTAGATGTTTTAACTAATGCATAGTACTTTGAGAAAAGCCACGAGCCATGAGATCATAAGCCAAAAGTCATTAAACAGTATCCCATGGTGACATGGTTAAAAAAAGACATATTAGGGTAAAAAGGCTTTATGAGTCATGTAAATTCTTCACGGACCTGAATGCATGCTGAATGCATTGCATGCATGCAATGCTACTCATCTCATCTCTAAGGCTGACCCCACCCACTCTACAAAGGAAACCCATTTCGTCTGTTTGTACCTCCAACCTCATTCTTTCAGTTACTATCCAGAGCTCATGATGATACAGTAGGTGACAGTCGGAATGTAGAGCGACCTGTAAAATGAGCTTCTCCTTTTGGCTTTGCTGCATCTTCACCACAAAGGACTGGTTTCCACATCGCTGCAGCCAGTATGCAAATCCGTCTTTAATCAAGTGAACTTTATTTTTCCTCTTTCATCATCACAAAAAATGAAGTATAACTAAACCTGCCACCTAGGCCTACCTGGTGCCTTAAACTCAGATACAAATGCTTCTTAGACTCACAGTCTCCATATCTCTACAGATTGGGAATTAAAAACCATGCCAATCAATAAATTAATCAATCAATCAATGAAATTCGTCCACTTATTCTGGATTTGAGCGTATCCTTCTGAAACCTCACCGTAACACCATGTATTTAGATGCAGATTGTGCTATGGTACCAGGCAGGGGTTCCCCAGTGTTCATATATAATTGAACATATAGAACGTACGTACTCTCACACACAGCGCTGATGGGGCTCCACGTCTGCTCTGGTCTGCAGGTGATGGTACCGCTGCCTTTGACCTGCTGACCTTTAGGGCAGGTGACTTGGACTGACTGGCCCACATGGAAACCCTGCTGGGACCCGATCTCACTGTTGGACTCCAACCAACCTGGAGGCGCCGGGCACAACTTTGCTGTGAGGACCCAAATGAGACAAACGTTTTGGATATGGTCATAAAAAGGGTCAAAGGTCAGGTTCATTTATCTAACAGTATCTAACATCCTCCAAAGTGCTGTACAAACCTGCTGATTCAACTGCAAGATACATTAAAAACCAGTATAGAATTGTAAAAACAGTGGCAGAACCTTTAGTCTATAGCATCTTGCAAAAATATAAAAATTCCCCAAGTTATAATGTAATAAACTAAACTAGAAAAAGTGATAAATAATCCTAAATCTGATAATGAAAAAGCAGTAATTTTTTTAAATGAGAACTCATATGGAAAACAGGACTGACACTGTTAATACTGTAAATATTGTGTGTCCATATTTTATCGCTACATATTTGTATTTTATTCCACTTTAGTTCTATTCTAATTGTCATTTTTGTAAAATGTTATATTTGCTCTGTTAATATTTTGTGATGTATTGATGATTTTTTATTCATATTGTTGCATTGACTGCAGTAGCACTAAGAATAACAATAAAGACTGTTGTGTGAGAATTGTGTTGTATTTTCTGAGGTTAAAATTGTGAATTTAAGAAAAACTACAGCACCTTGAATGAAACGTTTCCTTTTTAGAGTTAAAATGATATCTTGTGACTGACTTTATTTTTGATGACTCTTATGCTGTGAAACATAACTAAAGCCACTGAAGTTGTGGGAGTTCTGCTTGGTTTGTTTGCGTATACTGCGCAACCTTTGTGGTGTCGCAAACCTTTTACAAAAGTTCAGGAATACCTAACGTACACAGAAAACAAACAGAAGTTGTGAGAAGCTGCCTTTGTTTTCTGTGTGTCTGTGTAAGTGTCAGTGAGTGTGTCAAAGGCGTGGTTGCTCACGTTGGCAGATGGGGAAAGTAGAGCTCCATGCGCTTCCACCCATACACACCACTAAAGGGTCGCCCATCAGGCTGTAGCCTTTGTCACACTGAAACTCCAGTGCACGCCCTGTGTTCAGGTTGAGCTCCTGCACTTTACCGTGAGGAATCTGCCTTGGTTCGTCACAGCCCCTGGCCACTGACACACACATTCACGTTAGATTAGATTAGATAGTTTAGGACATGCAAGTACAGCAGGTTGAAGAGGTAGTGAAATATGAAACATCACACGTGGAGTAGAAATTTAGTGCATACTGGTACAATGAGTGACACTTAACAAGAGTAGAAAAATACGATATTACATTTTCACATTTTCAGAGTCAGGATTAATCCCAGGAGAAGCTGGTGTGCTGCTGTTGTTCTTTGCAGATAAATTTGAGAAATATATACTCGACATGTTAAACACGGTTAAAACTGCAATTTATGAAATATGTACTGGACAAATATTATCAATAAGATACATAAACGTAATGTAGATAAGTAACAACAGTACTGTTGTGTGTAATTGTTCTTCTAATTATGTGGCTATAAGGTGGATTTAAACAGAGATGGCCACATGCAGGAATGACCTCTCCTATTATTCATGTTATTCTTTTTATTTTAAATATATTCCTGGTGTTTAATCTCTTCTCTTTGTAAATTGTAAATGAACCCACCAACACACACAGGCTGGATACCACTCCAAGTTCTGTCTCCACGGCAGGTCTGAATAGAGTCTCCCTGTTGCAAAGACAAAATCACATCCATTTGGAGTAAATAACAAATACATTTCAATGATTTATTCAGTAACAGATGTCATGCACTTTTCATTACATTATGGCAGAACAGGGGTGTCAAACATATGGCCTGTGGGCCCCCTAAAGGTCCCAGTCTGGCCTGCAGGATGAATTTGTGGTAAAAATGACAATGAAAATGTTCACAGCAAAGTGTGTCAAACTCATTTTAGTTCCAAAGTCTCAAAACATTCTGCCTGTGCAGTTGTAGATCCACCGTGATTTACATATAATGCACATGTACATGTATAATGATAAGTTGAGGCATTCTTAAATTGTACTTATATTCCTTTACAAAAGTCAAGTCTTTAATATTTTTGCAGTTTGCATATTTAAAATCTTGCTGGCCCCCAAGCCCGGATAAATACAAGGGTTGTGTCAGGAAAGGCATCCGACGTAAAAACTCCTGCAAATTCAAATATGCCAATTGGATTCACTGTGGTGACCCCGGAAGGGAAAAAGCTGAAAAAACTCATCCTCATCATCCGACTTTGAGGAAAATGTGCTGATGTCATTATTTCTATTGTATCATCCTGTTATTTTACTTGTCTGATCAACTGGAGATCAAATGACTGAAATAACTTTGACACCCCTGCTTTAAAAGGTGCTCTCAGCGTGTCCTTAAGGCATTATAAATGTATCTATTCCAGTGAGTTTCCGTACCAACAGGGCTACTGTATATAAACATATCAGCTAACTCAGTGACTCAGCTTCCTGTGTTTGTGTTTCTGCTGCCAGCTACATTCTGCTATTGATTACTGACGAGAAGTCATGTGACTTTTTGTAACTTGGCTGCCAGATATTAGGGCAGCATGTACAATGTGCAGTTCAACAAACGCACACTGACTCAGGGTGTAGACCTGAGGATGTGTAGCCTTTCATAAAATCAGTGGATATAATCTCTTCCCTACATCTTGTAAAAGAATGTTGGTTCATTTATTCGATATGTGTAGCATCTCTGCACAGTGTGGTACAGAATAAGCAGATGACCTGAGCACTGCAATGGATGCTTTGTATTGATAAACAAAGATAACCAGGAAACCAGGATCCACGACATGGATTTCCTTGTGACCAGTCTCATTTTGTTTCCTCTGTCATCACAGGACAACTCAATGTGCATCAGTCACAGACCTGGAATTCTAAAATGATTGAACTGGAAACACTTGTATCCACTCTATATGCAACTAAACCAGCTGGTCTATGTCCTGACACTCAGAAGAGTAAGCCGACACCTGCTGCAGGGATTTTGGATGCAGTATAATGGGTCCACTTTAACCCTTCAAGCAATCTTTCCATCACAACAAACAACTATTTTTGTCATATCTGCCAAATGAAATGTCTTTCACAACTAATATATCACCATTTATTATATTATCCCCTGCATTTAACGTTTTTCAGTGAGAATCAATTATTTTCCTATCTTTATGAAGATCCACATTATCTGTAAAATAAATATAAGGAAATACTAAATTTTCACTGAAAAAACATGAAATACACTGGATAATATAATAAATGGTGATGAATCACTTCTGAAAGGCTATACAGAGAGAAAAATTACACAGAAAAGTAGTACTGGGTCTTTATGGGTGAAATCCCGATTCCTCTTTGTTCAACACTGAGTGATATAAATCTATTTGAATTACTGTGTAGAAGTATGTTGTAAGTAAGTATGTTGGAATTTGTCTTCTTTAACAAATAACGAATTGCTTTTCCTTGACTGTTTACATTGGCTGATTAGTCAAGTTGTGTAAAACTGCGGTATGGCAGTATCACCTTGTCTTCATCTTCCTCCATTTTCAATATAAAGTGATATTAAAGAGCCATAGTTGTACATTGTATGACGTTATTTTCTTTTTTTGGTTAACTCATTTCCTTCACCATCCTGGAGTGTTCTGTTTAAGTAGGTAATTTCACTTGGTCTTTTGTTCACCTTTATATTTACTTCCACTTATGTTCGAAACATCATTATCCTGATGTTTAGGTCAAGTTGGATCGGGGATAACCCCAATCTTGAGTCAAACAACACTGGGTGCACCTTGACCATTTGTGACAGGACAACATCAAGGTTTTTTGTTCTTGTGTATTGCTAAACACTAAATAGTACCTTCAAGTCAAAGCCAGGTAGACATGAGTACATGACGAAGTCTCCATAGTTGTAGCTGTCTCCTTCAATGACACCGTGAAGAAGAAGAGGCGGCTTTTCACAAACCACAAGCTCGCAGGAAACTGAAGAGATGCTTGGGGTCCACCCTCCACCCACCTTATGGCACAACAACCACCGCATACACACACACACAGGACAGAACAGGCCTATGTTAGTCATAGTTTCTCATTACCAAATTCAACACAAATTAACGTTACAATAGACTTTGCAAAATAATGGGTTCTGACTTTCATTTTTACTTCTGTGATACAAACAGAGGTTACCAATTTGTGTCATGCTGTTACAGCAAAACAGCTGACAAAGTCTTGTCATATGTGTGACGTTAAAAAGAGAACATCATAGCAGCGTTTCAGGTTTTGGCAACTTGCCTTTCAGCATATTGTTTGTAATTCAAGGGACCTGAGATTAAACAAGGCCGTAGAATTCATATTTACTCTGTCCAATTCTGTGGTGCAACAACTACACCACATGACAGAACAGATTTTACAACTCACATGACACAACAGCATGAAAACAATAAATTTCCTATTTGTTTCACTTCAACATAATTTCATTTGTAAACAAGTTGAAATAGGAGAAATTTAGGAACGATAACAAATTAATATTATTACTACCTACTTCCTATGACAGGCATATACTATATACTGCATTTCTGTATAAGTTCTGACTTAAGGTTGTGATAGTTGTGTTTCTGAGGTGCAGCAGAAGATTATAATACTGCCTTTCCTACAAGGTTTGCGCAATATCTTGTATACCTGGCACTCAGCCAATGCAGAGCCCTGGAGGTTGAATCCAGTTGGACAGGAGAGGGTGATGGTGGCTCCTACAGGCGTCAGCTCTTTCCCAGTGATTGTCAGATGTGGGATGGAGAAGTTGGTTGGCAGCAGGCATGGAGTGGGCCGGCACCGAATGCTGTGTTTGGACCAGGTTCCATCACTCTGGCATATTGTAGAGGCTGTCTGTGTTGCGAGCTCATACCCATCCTCGCACCTAGAGGACAGTCACATTGAAAACACGGTAAGGGCTAATGACACAGCAAAGCACATTCACATCTAATATAAATGTGGAAAATATATTGGCACATAATCTATACAACCATATAAAAGAAGGAAAAATAGACAAGTAAACATTCAGAAACATAAATCATAAAAAAGTACATTAATAAATATTTGCAAAAAAAGGTCAAATGTAAACAAAAAGCACTCAATTCAGCCAGTCAACACAAACTGAATAAATCTATAACTCCAATTCATTTGCAAAATTGGTCTAAAATTAAATATAAATCAAAAAGGTTACATATAAAAACAATACATCATAATGTTACAATTCTGTTCCATGTTGTCTGAGTCCTGCATGTATGTAATATGTGCATTGTATAGAACAAATAGTCCCAGGTTTCACATGTTCAGAGTATATATTCACCTGTATGTGATCTGATTTGGGAAGGTGAAGTCATCTCCCATCATCTGAGCGTGGGCTACAGCTGGAGGTTTTCCACAGGTCAAAGGCTCACAGCTGATCCTGGGCTCCCCCCACCTGCCGTCTCGACCACAGGAGAGGTGTGGGTACCCTCTTGGCTGGTAGCCAGGCCTACACTTGTACATTACTGTGTCTGGGAAGTTACCACTGCCTTGCAGGACAGCATTGGGTACTGTAGGTGGGGAGGCATTGCACCTCCCTCGGCCACACACAGGCACCCCGGGGCTCCACACACCCCCATTTTCGCACATTGCATGTGATGGACCCAGCAGCTTGTAGCCTTCGTCACATTGAAAATGCACTCGGTCTCCACAGGCTCGATCACGACCAAGAACCACCCCAAATTTGACAACAGGAAGAGCACACATGCATGGCTGACACTGAGGCACCACACCCACCCAGACACCCTGCGCAGAACATCGCAGGGTGGGATCCCCGACAACCACATAACCATCGAAGCACACATATTCCACTATGTCATCGTAGTTGAAGCTGGATCCGTTTAGGAAGCCATGGCTGATATCCTCAGGTGGGTCACAACTGATGATGTCACATTGGGGAACTGGTTTGTCCCAAAGTCCATTTGATTGACAAATACGAGTCAAGTCTCCATTAAGAGTGTATCCTTCATCACATTCATACCTGACTTTATTATTAAAGCCAAATTCTGAGCCCAGCACTCGTCCATTGGGTATTGATGAAGGTTTCTCACACTGGGCAGGTATACAGGTAGGAACCTCATGGCTCCAGGTGCCATCAGCCTGGCAAATACTGATCGATTTTCCTTTCAAGAGAAACCCAGGTGGACAGCTCAGTTCCAATTCAGAATTATACGTGAATTTATCTCCACTAAATGCTACATCTGTAGGGACTTCAGGAGGACCACAGGAGATTGGTTCACACCAAGGTTTATGTCCATTCCACTTTCCATCTGCCTGACAGACAAGTGTGTCACTACCCTTGAGTATAAACCCAGGACTACACTCATAGTGGACAACCTCAGGATACACAAAGGCACCTCCATGAGTTGTACCATTATAGATAGGACCTGGATCACCACAGGAGATTGGCTGGCACACTGGGGCCTCATCACTCCAAATTCGTCCCGACACACATTGCCGAATTGGAGTTCCCTCCAACTTGTATCCATCCTTACAGGTATACTTTACGGTACTGCCAAGGCAAGTATCCGTTACATTGACCCAACCATTCACTGGATTAGGTGGTGTGTCACACTCTGCAGGGACACAAGATGGTGCAGTACCATTCCAGCCGCCATCCTCCTGACATACTAACCAAGTTGGGCTTGTTAGTTCATAACCCTTTTGGCAACGATATTCAATGAGTGTCCCATGAAGGAAGCTCAAGTCCATTGGAGTAGTTCCAGTGTATTCTGAAGAACCAGAGCCTCCTCTTTGGCCCGAGACCCTGACATATTCCCCAAAGTCAATGTGAGGAGGCAGACCACAGTCCGAGGGCACACAGACAGGTACAGAACTGGACCATCCAAACTCTTCGCATGTCAGATGGTCCTGGCCTACAAGTTGGAATCCAGGGAAACAACTGTAGAAGATAGTGACACCAAAACTGTGATCCTGGCCCTCTACAAAACCACTTTCAATGGGTTGGGGGGGAGTGCAGGATATCTGTATACAAGTAGGTGGCTCAACATCCCACTCCCCAGCAGCAAGGCATTTTAGAGTCTCTGGACCTTGAAGACGAAACCCACGTCTGCAAGAGTAGATGGCACTGTGGCCGTACTGGAGTTTTGTGTAAACGACTTTTCCATTGACTATCTGTTTAGGGATCGAACATTCAATTGGACGACAAGAAGGCACCCCACCAATCCAAAGTCCATTGTCTCCACAGAGCACAGTGGAGTTACCCACTAAATTGTATCCAGTCTTGCAACTGTACATTGCCTTACTGAGGTACATTAGACCCTGGACATCAACAATACCATTAGTAATGTCAACAGGCTGAGGGCATTCAACTGGAATACACTCTGGGTAAGGAACACTCCATTGCCCGCTGGCTTGACAGGACACTGAGCCTTCTTTTCTTAATGTAAAGCCATTCATGCAAGTGTAGATCACCTGTGAGCCAAAAAAAAATGGGATCGAGGAAGAAGTTGATGGCGGCCCACCAAATGACACCTCAGGTAATGGTCCACAAAAAACCTGCTTACATACAGGAAAAGTGTCATTCCACTCCTGAGAAGGGGTACATTGGAGAACTCGGGCCCCTTCCAGAACATAACCATCCTCGCATGATAATTCCACTATTCCAGATTCAGAGTCTAGACCCTTCAAAACCAGGTGATTCTCTTCCAGTGGCGGCTCTGGACACTGGACTGGTGAACATCGAGGCCTCTTTGTCTTATCCCACCTTCCGTACTTTAGACAGGTCCAGACTGCATCCCCTGCAAGCTCGTAACCCTCATCACAAACATATTCCACTTTCCGGCCCACGTGGAACTCTGAACCTCTGTAGTGTCCATGGACAACATCGGGAGGGGGGTCACATGTTAAAAGGACACATGTAGGTGGATCGTTGTTGGACCACTGACGATTTGCTTGACAAACTCGATCCGGACGACCCATAAGTCTGTAGCCAGCATTACAGGCATATGTCACTTTGTTGTTGAAAGTAAATCGCCCTCTACCTGCCTATATGGAAAGAAACAGAGGGAAATTCATGTTACGAAAACGTAACTGGGCTATCTAATGTAACCAACCTGGAAAACTTGCAAATTGTATTTACTTAGATATTGGTGGAATTTAAGTAAGTACTTGGGTACGTGGCTACTCTGTATTTTCTACCTTGCAACATTTATCTGATAGCTTTAGTTGACATTTTATAAACAGATCATTAATAGTACAGCTGTCATGCAAATCAACACTACTTTAGCTTTTTTGTATCCACAAGTGCCGATATTTGTACAAAAAGGTGTAGTTAGAGTTTAAGCACTAGGTATGATAGGTGAGCTAATTCTAAACACTACAGGTACTTAACTCACATGGTCAAATGGTATATTTCAATAAGAAAATATATTATAGATATTATAATTATATTGATAATGTCAACTGTTAACCACAACAGTGAAATAGTGTGTGTTTGATTTTATTTTTTAAAAGTCGTATCCAATAAAGAGAAGCTCCCACAATCAAAATATTTTTGGAGACATCGTCAGTATAAGTCTACAGGAGCCAGGTTTGTTAGGATCAATATCAAGTGAGGAAGACAGCTACTACATCTCAGATTAATTCAGATAATTAAGCATTGGCTTCACAGTTGTTGCTCAGTAGTCTAGACACTGTATTATGTGGAAATCATACTGACCTGGACCTGGATGTATCCATTCTTCAGCAGAGGAGGGGAAGAACAGGATACAGGCACACAGGTGGGAAGGATCCCACCCCACTCTCCATTGGCCTTGCAGGTTCTCCTCTTCTCCCCTCTGATCAGGAAACCTTTATCGCAGCTATATGCAACCATCGCTCCAAAACTGTAGTTTGTACCAATCACATAACCCCGATCAATACTTTTGGGCCTTGAGCACCTGACTGGCACACAGCCAATGTCATATGGTGAGGGCTCCCATTCTCCACCCATAAGACACCTCAGTGTTGCTGTGGTATTGAGCATAAAGCCCTCCTCACATTTATAGCTCACTTCAGTGTTGCTGGCGTATTTGGGTTTATTAACAGAATCTAAGATGGCATGGGGGAGGTCAGGTGGACGCAGGCAGAAATTTGCAATGCAACGAGGAACAAGCATTCCGTCAGGAGGGGCCCACAATCCCTGAGCGTTACACACCATCTTAGAGTTGTTACCGGCGGTGTATCCATCAGTACAGTAGTAGTTTGCTGTGTCTCCGAACAGCTGGTGACTCTCATAGGGCTCAGCATGATCAATGGCAGGTGGGGGTCCACAGGAGCGGGGGACGCATTGGGCAGAGCTCTCACTCCATTGACCAGTTGGCAAACACTCTCTGGTCTCTGGTCCAATTAGGGTGTAGCTGCAGGAAGAGACAGAAAGATATTATCTAGACTATAAGGGAATCAAGACTGGATTTATACAAAGTCTAGACCGGTATTAATATGTTGTTGTTGTTCACCTCCTCCAACAAGTGAAGGGTTTGTTTACATCTGTCAAATGATATGAGAAAATTTGAATCAGACCGAATCGAAGTGCATTTTATGATGAAATAGATGTTGTAATTCTAGCACTGAAAAATAGTGTCACTTTAAGAAGAGGAATATGATGTCTACTAGAAATGTGACATTACACTAAAGATGACTTTTGATCTGTGGATTTGTCAACACTTAATTCCATTATAAATTCTTACAAAACTCCATGCAATTATTATATGGAAAAAAAGATCAAACTGAGTAAACTTCTTGGGGAATTTACCCTTCTTTGCAGACATAGTGCACCTGGTTTCCCAGTTCATAGTTGTCTCCTACGGTCACTGCATCTCTTAGGGCTGGGGGCTCACTGCACAGGACGCTCACGCAGCGGGGGAGGGGCCTGCTCCATTCCCCTGTCGCTTCACAAACCACCTCCATGGAGCCCTGTGGTCTTTGCACCAACACATCGCTCAGTTTGCACACACTGAACACCTCTACACACCGCCTTTGAACATGCCGCCTTTTGCTTAGGGTCAAAGTCATGATGGTGCTGAGTCATAATAATTCATCCATACCTGTATCCCTCAGCACAGGTGTAGGTGACAGCTGACATGTACGTGTCTGTGTTGAGGATGGAGGCAGCGTTGCCCACTGTTGGCGGTGAGCCACAGGTCACTGGATGACAGACAGGTGGTGTACCACTCCACCTCATGCTAGAGAGACACTGGAACTCGTAGGGAATCTGAGGCAGGAAGCCCTTCATACAGCTAGCGGAAACAGGAAAGAGGTTCATTAGAAACTGAGGTGACAAGCGTTTTTTCTGCTTATAATGCTTGATATTTCAGCTGTCATTAGTACAATAGTGTGGTGTGAAGGATGCTCATGATACCTGAACGTCACCTTGCTTCCATAGGTGAAGTTTGATCCCTTCATGATAGAGTTCTCCGGAGTAGATGGCATTGGGCAGGACAGAGCTAAAGATACAAGGACCACAATGTTTATGGACAGCTCTTCTATATTGGATGACACACAAATTCGTGAAGTGTTCCTCATTTGTTCTGAAATTTCCCCGAGTGGGACTAATAAAGATATATCTAATATTAATAATCCACTGAATGCTAGAAACAAGCGATGTGGACACATTATGTGTATAAGCAGAGTCAAAGGTCTCTATGTCTCTATCTGTACAGAACACAGACGCCGTTGTGTGTCTGAGATGGATGAAATCTGTTTTTGTAACTCCATTACATCTCAAAGTGATCCTACACAGATAAGTGCATAGGTGGATATGTGCCAAGTGATTTGAGAGGCATTCACTCAGTGGTCAGATGATCAGGTGACACTGTAGCAGTACTTCATAGCATAAATGCAAGAGGCACATTTCCACTTCAAAAACTTTGAGAGAAAAAGATCTGTAGTTTGTCAAAGCCTTGGTCTTACACACAATATAGTATGCAAGTCTCAGCCTACTATGATCTATATGACTTGAATACATTTACAATCACTTTATTAAGATACAACAACAAAAATGACAGTTTTAAAAATCTCACATAAATACAGCACGAACTACGTGGCATCTACAAAAAAATGTCAATATTTGATCTAATTTCACGACAAAAATTGGTCTAAACTATGAGAAACATTGGAGGTGTGGAATTAAACATGGTGTGAAAGAGTAGTAGAATAGTTCACTAGATCTCAAAATATCTGTACAATAGAGGTCAAGGCATGTGAAATACAAAGGGAGGTTAAAAAATTCTGGACACCTCCACTTATCACACTCATTCTCTTACACACACTCTTGCTCTACATATTTTTATTTATCCCCTACCCAAAAATCATTAGTTATAATTAATGCTTAATGGTGATATTCATATACTTGAGTCTTGCTTCTCCTTGATTCACTGTTTTAGCGGCAAACTGTTTCTTTTGACATTGTGACACATGCTGACAGCTTTCTATATAGATTGAAAGATGTGTTGTCGGAGAGATATGGATTGAAAATGAATTTTAAATTGTAATGTAAATGAAATTTAAATAAATATGTTAAAAATAGATACTGGATACTTCAGGTTATTTTCCCTGGAATGTTTGTTTTAAATGCTGTTTCATACTTCAGTAGTGTCTTGTTTGAAAAGTTGTGCATATGGCCTTCTGCAAGTTTTGTTTTTTTGGCCTGTGTTCAGATAATGCACAGGAATAGATATGATTTCCCATAGTTTAAGTGTATAATTGTTAATGACCTTTATGAAAAACACAAGCTGAACATTGGAGAATCTCTTCCTGCCTAGTGGTGAGACACTGTGATGAGGGGGAATTTTAAGTTTCACTTTGACTGTGTATTACTCATACTGTGTTTGCAAATGTGCTATCTAAAGAAATGCTGGCATCGGCACAGCAGTAATCGGTTGTGGCCGAGTCAGATGTGTGTGTTGGATGTTTATGTGTGGCATACAGGCACTGTTTATGTGACTATCGAGGGTGAGAAATAAATAGCTACAGAAACAAATGAAAAAAGAGCTACAGCATTTACTGAATAACTAATAATACAAATAAATAACTACTGTTATTATTATTACTATTTTCACTTCATTCTAATTATCATTCCCTGCGATGAACTGGTGACTTGTCCAGGGTTACATTTCCACTCCAACTTTCCAATGTGCAATTGCTTCTTCTTCAGTACCATTTTTATAGCTATCATTATAATTATTTTCTTTCCATTTGGTGTCATAATATTTATAATATGTGTACATTTGTTGTCGTGCTGCTACCGGAACCTTAATGTCCTGTTGCCTCTGTCCAATGGATCAATACAATTATATGTAATATAATCTAATGTCACCTAATTGAAGACATATCCAGATCTCTGTGGTACGATACAGTTGTCCTACACCAACTCCTAGACGTGAAAGGACTTCTGTTGGAAAAACTGGATTCCAATTTTTCAGTCACTCCGTAGCAGAAGGTTAAGTAAACTGGTACTAAGGGGGAAATGTGGTGACAGAACAGCTTATTGAGCAAGTCCACGTCTTCTACAGAAGAAGGAAGTTGCAACAATTACCGTACATTTACATGTTATTACTTCAGATTACGTGTGCTGGAAATGATCAAAACAAATGTGAAACTGTACTGTTTCCTGAGTTTTATATTACCAAGGTCACCTTTAAAGTTAATGATTCAAACCCAGTAGAAAAAAATTTCCCCTGGAAGTATGACAAGGCCTCATAAAAAAAGGACTAGGTCATTTGAGTGACTTTGGTCTTAATGAGTCAAAATGTGTGTCTTTCAGGAAACACTCCATTATAATATCTAAATACTAAAGGTGGAGTCACAGAGCTGCAGTTAACATGTACTTTTCTCACTGTAGTCTATCGTATTTCACCTCATTCTGGTTTTAAACTTTTTGTATGTGTTCATAGGTTTTCCATTTTCACACCAGTCATTTGTTTGATTGTATTTGTGTCCTTTAATCCATAAAGACCGAGTGCTACTTTTATGGCCATTCCAAAATATTTTTTCTTCCATATTTAAATTTTCTTAAATGATTTATAACCATTTATCACATTATCCTCTGTCTTTTGGGTTTTTTCTTGGATTGTTTTTTTCTTCAACAAGAAAAAGTGACTTTTTCAGTCAAATCTCTCATTAACTGACAAGAACCAGTGTGTCCATCCACTGTCATTGATTCAACTACATGGGTTTTACTGGTGAATTCAAGTTGTAGAGGCTGACAGTGTTCCCATCACAACTACAGAGCCTTTGGACATCCAAATGGGTCATATGTGATGACCATGAAATCCCGAATAACTGTATATTACACCAATTATTAACATGTATTGATAGGATTAGTGGATCAACAGGTATTGGACCATCAGTATCAGTAGATGGTTTTGGTCGGTGGTGGATGTTTGGGTCTTTTTGGGTTAAATACATTCTGTTTTCACTTGACTACAAGACACTGGACAAACTTTTATTAGTTTTTTTAAATATGGAAATTGTTCCATCTTGAGTGAAGACAATACATTCATGAACTCAACACACCTCTGCAGTATGGGGGAAGACTGTCCCAGCTTCCTGTCTCCAGACACTGCAGACGAGACGAGCCAATTAGCTCATAGCCATCCTCGCAGCCGAATGACACCTCACTGCCCATCAGAAAGTTACTGCCATCTCTATGGCCAAACTCTGGAGCTCCAGGGTTCTCACACTTGATGGGTTCTGGTGTACAGGACATGGGTAAGTGATGAAGACGTCCGCTCCCACACAAAGAACCTCTTAGGTCATGTCAAGTGACTTAAAACTAAATGATTCTTTGTAAAGTGTGAATTCAAACAGGATTATGTTAGTTGAAAAAAATTAGAACAAAGCTAAAAGTGACAGTGAAACAATAATGTTCCTATGTGGACTAAAAATAAAAACACCTGTTTTCAAAAGCATGAAGACCAAACAAAATCTAGAAGAAAGTGAAAAATGCATACTTGTTTCAGCTACAAACACAGTTTTCCTCACGGGATTAAATGACAGCCACATGCTTTCATGAAAATAGTCATATCATGTGTTATAATATCCAATACCAACATACTAACCAAAAATAAATAAATCACATTCAGTTTCATATTGATTTTTTCATTGAAATTTACCCTTGTGGGACAATTAAAGGCATTTCTAATCTAATCTAATTTGAATGAAAATTCCTGTAAAAGTGCTAATCTATGTGTTATATGTGTCAGTTGTTTTTTATAAATAGAACTCCGCATAAAGGCTTTGTGTTTTACCGGCACCATCATGTATTGTCTGTTGTTACCTGTGCAGTTCTTCCCATCTCCGCTGTACGGGTGGACACATGTACAGGTGTAGGAGCCATCTGTGTTCTGACAGTTAGCATGGTCGTCGCAGTCAGAGCCCAGAGCACACTCATCAACATCTGAACACACACAAACAAACACTAACTCCCAACCCAGACGGAGTTTGCATTCACACTGTTATCACTGTCCTCTGGGAGGATGTACCTAGACATGCTGGGGGGTTTCCTCCCCACTTGCCACTGTTGGTGCAGTGCAGCTTGGCGTCTCCAAGGAGGTAGAAGCCGAGGTTGCACTGATACAACACAGAGCTGCCGGCATCAAAGTCTGTCCCTTGAAACAAACCATTCTCCAGAGGACGAGGTGGCCCACAGGACACTCCTGCAAAACACACAATGGAAAGCCAAACTCTAACTGCTTCTGCCCTGTCTCTGATCTTCTGTCCAAAGTCTGTCTGTGTTGTAACCCAGAAAGTCTCAACCTCAAATCTAAAACTAAAATGCTGTTGCTCATCTATCGTGCCAGCAAATTTGTTCTAAATAAAATAGAATAGAACTTAATTCTTCCCCATGGGGGAAATTCAAAAATCGTGTAGTAATGCTAAAAAAAAAAATAACTAAACCATATTTCCTCAAATTACGACATGGTTGTTAGGTAATACAGCTGAGGCTGTTTTCAACATGGGGGTATTAATATAGAAACTTCAGGTGCCTGTCATGTAATACATTTCCACTGAAGTACAACCTCGACTTATTCAACTATAAGTCATTACATTCAGTCACTAAACAGTGCTGTTCTTGGTCACTATACAGAATTTTATTGTGTGATTTCAGCCACTGCAGACGTGTTTCTCTCCTGTTCTCAAGCAATATGTGGATATTTACCACCATTACACAGAGATAATGTATCGACAATACAAGTATGTTCACTGTTACTCACTGAAATGCTAATGTAATGAAGCGGGTTTGGAAGATGAATGAATGAATGAAGAAAGAACACAATCATAAGGCCAAGCACTGTAAAAGACAGCAGGATAAAGATTTTAAAAACAGCAAAATAAAAAATAAAAGGTTGTCAAAAACAAAAACTTAACAATTTTTTAAAAATCACACCAAGGTAAAAAAAATTGTTGAGGGAAAAAAACGACACACAGATAAAGGAATAGTGAAGTTAAAATCCAGGAGTGTGTCCGGGGGTCTTACGCTGGCAGCTGGGCAGTGGATGGCTCCATTCTCCTTTATTCTGACACAGCAGCACTGGCTCCCCCACCAGGTAGAAGCCGGGATCACAGGACAGCTGGACCTGAGCTCCAGGACTCACCTCCACTGTGGACGCGTGGAGGTGAGGAACGGCGTTCTCCAGCTGGGGACAAACTGGACCAAGTGGACTCAGGTTTAGTGGTGATGGCTTACCAGTTCATTTCAACACGTGCACACATCCTCCCTAACCCTTGGATGCACAAGTGTCTGGACCCTCCACTCTTCCACCAGTGTGTCTTAAATGACCCAAGTTAAAAATCAGTGTGATCTGATGCCAGTTTTCTTATTTTGTCATGTTAAAAATAAATAGATTGCATTTCTACAGTGCTTTTCTACACATTTAAGGCACTCAAAGCACTTTACATTAGTCTCACATTCATACACCAGTGGACGGCTGCTACACCACACTCCACTGGAAGCAATTTAGGGCACTTCGACATGTGGACAGTCGGAGGCCATTGGACGACCCGCTCTACCAAATGAGCCACAGCCACCCTACTGAGCCACAGCCACCCTAAATAAGTGCACTATGTTTTAGTCAACAAAAGAATTATTTTATTTAGATTGTGCTTTTCAATGTTTTTTTAAAATACATTTTTAACTATTTACAAAATGTTTTTGCTTGTGTGTTTGTCTTTTATAATTCTTAGAGAAACATATAACTCTAAATGACTATACTAACTATATATGTGTACTATAATATACTATATAATAAACAGTATATAATAGCAAAAGATCAATGTCAACATCCATTTAGTGAGTGAGTCGATTGGTTTTGCTGTTAAATCAATTAAAAGGTTCAGAAGAAGTTCCTTTGAATGTTGGTCCTTCTAACACACCTTTAGAAGCTCTGGGTGGTAACACCAAAACTACAATTTCATGAAAACTATTAAAAGTAAGTTAAAAATGTAAATGGCATGATGATGTTGATATGTTTTTGGATTAGGAAATACTAACTTTTTATTACAAAAATACACAACAATTAAAACTTCCAGGTTTTTGACCCACTTGTACATCTAAGGGTTATTTAAAGTCATGTTATCATCCTCTGATCTCTCAGTGTGTGAAATGGAAAGGCCTATTACCAGCACAGAAAATGCTGTTGTGATTCACTTTAACTCTTCCCACAACTCCGCTCAGGAAGTCTGGCCATGCCAGGACGTTCCCCCGGTGAGTTACATGGGAGGCAGGACAGCTGCTGGACAGGACCTTAATCTGCAAGAGTGAAACATGGACCAAATCAAACTAACACACATCACATTCAACTCTGAATACGACCTGACCGAAGCCTTTACAGTGTGGATTAGATGCACGAGCAGTATAGGGTGTCAGCTCCATGTACCTGCTGTGGTGTGAGAACTCGGTCCCAGATGTTGAGCTGGCTAATGGATCCAACAAAGGATTCAACAGGGTTGAAACCCTCCCCCCTCTGGTCCTGATCCTGACCTAATACCAAAGCCCCGCCACCTGCAGGAAACAAAGTTCAGACGTTAACCTTTGCTCTTATCAAAACGACCAGGACATTGATGTTCACTGTATGAAGTTCTGAAACACATAACAATTTCATATTTGGGTCTAAACATTCTCTTTTTTTTTAATTATATCATTGACCATTAACACCTTTCAAGGTTTCCGTGGACTTATGTTCTAGTAGTGATACTTCTGTGGATTCAGAATCTAATGCTACGTTTAGGTTGCATGTGCCTAATGTACAACGCATGTGTATGCACAAAAACATGGCATATGAACTCTTCCACGCTCACGTTCAGACACATCAAGAGTGATGTATCACGAGTGATGTATCAAGAGTGCTCCATGGCAACTCTATAGCCGGCGTATGCACATTTGTAGTGCTTTTGACCTATTGCTAACATTTAAATAATGATGGATAATGTTAATAATGTGAAAAAAGTCAGAGATGCACAGGTAAACAATAAACACACTGGCATGCCATCCCTACTGCCAGGGTAGGCTTAGGGTTTGCCCCCCCCACATGGTGGTGTCATCACCACGAGGGGCAGGTGCAGCTGGCTGATGCAGCGGGCATGGAGGATCGGCTGATAACGTGGAGGTCTGTGACACGAGGCTGGGATTGTGTATCCTTGCCTTCTCCCGCCTCATTGTCTGTTGACTAATTGTCTAATTAAACATGAGTCTTAGTCTTTGATTTTCTCTTTGATATCCTCATGTGATTATGCATGAGCCTTTATCTTGTGTATCTGTGAACAGACTATTGTATGACCATATAATAAAAATATATATGTGCGAGTTGCACAAATACACAATGCATATTTACACTGGGGGTGAATTGAGTCACCCACAGTTACTCCCATCACCCATGTGAGAGCAGTGTCACCTACAATCACGTCAAATGTTCTCCACTTCACATCCACCATCACACCATCTGATCGGGAGAATCCCACCTGGAGAGCCCATTAATACTAATTTGCATATTTAAATAGAGGCGTGGAAAGGGTCCTCCAACATGCAGTCAATACTATGCTGATTTGGATGTACAAAAGAAACGTGTTTGAATTGAGGCATACACAGAGTTTCATACATCTGGATTTTTTTGTGTGTACAGAGTTTTCCGTATTTCAAGCATAAACTGGGTGTCAGTATGAAATCCAGGCAAGTCTTTGTACGAGGCCCCTGGTCTTCAAGTCTTCCATTTTTTTTGAGTGGTTGAAATTATAATTCAAATGCAACTGCCTTCATGTTCATGTGTGAAGAGGGTTAGGGGGGTTCATGGAAGTATACATCTCAACCCAGAATACCGGACATGGATGTTGCAGCCCCCTCCCCCATTATCCTATATATTGATGATATATGTTTTGCATTAGCACATGTTTTATACTAGTTTTCTTTTTTTTTAGATTATACTTCTTATACAGTATACCTCTAATTTGCACCTATTTCTATTGCACATAACTTTATATTTCAACCTATGTAGTGACAGTGAAGCCTGTGCTTCTATTCTGTTCTATTCTATTCATTAATAGTATTTTGAACATTTGTCTCTCCTTTAGGATCAAGGTGTGGTTTCTAAAACAGGAAATTGTGCCATTTTCACCTATAAAACACAGATTTTCTTTACATGTAGTTATATATATATTTATGTCAACAGTTTATATGAGTGGTTCATGCATATTTTCTGTTCTTCTAAGCAGTCTTCTCATGTAAGCCCTTTTTTTGTTTTGGTGGCTGAATGAGGGAACAGAAATGGGTCGAGGATAGCACTACACCTGGAACAGTGGTGCCCACTGACAGGCCTTTGCCTCCATCTGAGGGTTTGCCGTTGATGTAGATCCTCCAGTCCCCATCCCAGCTCCTCCAGGAGACACCAATGTGGTACCACTGACCGGTGTTGACTGCAGGACAGTCTGTGATGCGCTCCTTTCCATTCACATACAGAACCCACCTGCGGAGACAGCAGCCAACAGACAAATGCTTCTACCTGTGTCTACATGGAAAAAAATAGGACATAGACAAGCGTTGTATCTGACTGACCCGTTGTAGTCGATGAGCAGGAAAGCGTTGTCACTGCCCTCCACGGCATATGAGATGGGGGTGCCATAGTTGGTGGTGTCAGACGATTTCATCCAGAATGTGCAGGTTATCTCTGTCAGCGCAGGCATCACCCCATCCATCATCACGTAACCATGGATACCAGACACCTCAAAGTCAAGGTTGAAAGCAGATGACATCTCTGGTGGGACACAATAAAATCACAATTTAAACCTGCTCTTTTCAAAGCCATTTCTTTTTTAACTTGTCCTTATCAAAACTGAATAACACTATTTTACAAACAAGGTGTTTTCATAGGATTACACCAAACAATGTTGTCATGACCAGACCAGATACGTTATCTGGTTTAAGGTCAATAATACTTCATGCTGAACATAGATTGTTGATAACTTATCTTGCCAAGTCATGCAAAAGGTTGAATATCATTACTGGCCTTATTGTTCAAACATGAAACTCAAACAGTGTGTGGAGAATGAATTAATAGAGGAGAATGGAGAGAAATCCTGTCCTTTTCAGAGTTTAGAACTGAAGGACACCGATTAGTCAATCATGTCACATTATCACTGCAATGTTGTCAATGGTTTGTTCCAGTATGTAATGTTTCCTGATGAAATTGTTTGTCTTACTGTTCATTATTATCATCATTTGTCTGTGCAGGTTCCCATATATCCTGACCATCATTATTCTTGGTAGTTCTTCTCTTTTCAACTGGACTGGTCTCAACCAGCCAAGCTGAACTACCAAGAATATGACACATTATTATTACATACTTAAATGATTACTTATATGGTGTTGTTATGACTACTGTTACCTTTACAATTTTGATATAACTTTCAACCTGTTATTATTTAATGACATACACACAGACAGACTATTCATTATTATTATTTTGTTCTACTGGTCTTTTTTTTTTACATACAAATACCTGTAATTTTAGTCCTAGCATATTTTTTGTTTAGTCATAAAATTTTATATAACAGACGTAGAACTCTTCAGTTTTCTCTATTTCTGATAAATTTCACCCTCAACCTTTATCTAACCTTTAATGAATATCTACATGATAGTTGGAAAATTAATATAGGAAAATATCAGATTTTCACAGAAAACAAACACACAATATGAAGTATAATATTGTAATAACTGCTGATAAATCAAATATTCAAGAGAGACACAAAAGGAGCTGTGGGTCTTTACACGTTTATAATTAAACCAAGGTGAAAGTAAAGCTAATTTAAATCCCTTGGTCTCTCTTCCTGCTCCAGGGTTTCCACGGTGAAGTGTTATCTGTCCTATAGTACCTGTCTCACACCTGGTTCCGTTGAACCCAGGAAGGCAGCGACAGACGTAGGAGCCAAGGCCATCCATGCAGCTGGCGCCGTTAACACAGGGGTTGGGGTCACATTCATCCACATCCACCTCACACAGCCGGCCCCTGTAGCCCTCCACACACTGACACCTGAGACAGAGACATGGGCACGCATCAGCACCGGAATCATAGAACAAGCAATTTCTACTCAGAATGCAGCTGAGATAAAACACATGGACATAGCCTCTATAAAAGGGGTCGGCAACCTCTACCACTCAAAGAGCCACTTGGATCAGTTTCCTACGGTAAAGAAAACACTGAGAGCCAGAAGGCCGTTTTGAAATTGAAAATAAAATAACACTGCATATGTTTGGGGTTTTTTTTGCTTTTATTCTTATGAACAAACAAGCTATAATTTGTTGCATTTATGAAATCAATGAACCACTCAGAGAAAACGAAATTACTTATCTGCATGCAGCGAAACACTTTCAACTTCTAAAAAAAGACGGTGGGTTAAAGGTTACTTTCAAGTAAAATACTCAATGTTTATTTGAATCCTTCTTCTATTCATGAAAAAAAGGCTGAAGTTATATTATCCACAGGCAGTAAGTCAGCATGGAGTCAGCTGTGAAACTGTATGATGAAAGGTCTATTTCACTGAACAATGAAAAAATATGAATATATGCAAAATAATAGCAAGATAAAATATTGATCATAGTTGGTTAATGTGATTTCTGTTCCTGAACCTCAGCATCTGCATATCTATATGTTTGTATGTCTGCAAATGTATGCATGTGCATATATATGCACGTACTGTATGTATGTATGTGTGTCTGCACATATATGCCGTCACCTTCATCTTCATGTTGGAGAAGACCTAGTCACATACAGTACATATGTGAATCCAAAGACTGACAGGACCCCAAGTGCATACTTCTTCATATTCACATAAACATCAGGAATAGTGTTCATTTCAAGTTTCCAATCACACACTGGCAGATATTGCACGAGCATCTGTACTGTTTACACTGATGTGTAATATTTTCACTGTTTATAGTACTGTTTACACTGATGTGTAATGTTTTTCACTCTTTATAGTACTGTTTACATTGATGTGTAGTTTTTTTTCACTGTCTATAATACTGTTTATATTGTGGTGCAATTTTTTACAGTGTTCTCAGTACTGTTTACATTGTTACATTGTTACTGTCCATCTTATTCATTTCTTATTTATATTGACTGTATGTGTTGTCACGTTGCACTGCAGCCACTTATGGCTTTGGATTCACTCCAGCAATCTTGCACTTTTGTATTCCACATTTATTTGTGTTATCAGTTGCCAATCTATGACATTTCATTACCAGATTCATTGCGTGTGTCTGTGTAATGACAATAAAGGAAGTCCAAGTCTAAGTCTAAATCTATCAAAAATATTTTACCACATTTTATTTAGAAATTAAAAGATTTCCAAAATCTTAAAATTTAAAATTACAGTTTAAAAATTATCAAACAAAAAAATACCTTTTAATGACATACTCACTACATTATTTTCAAATGCCACAGAAAGCTGCATCAGAGGGATCAAAGAGCTACAGGTTGCCAACCCTATACTATAACTAGTGGGTCAAATACATCAATCTAGCCCTGGAATGAACTTGTGAAATGCAAAAATTACACCGAAGGTATTAACTGTAAAATATAGTAAAACATGAATAATCTGAACAAATATGAGAAACCTACAATTTCGGAAGAAAAGTAAGTGCAATGCCCAAAATATGATGCCTATAACTGAATGTTGTGTGCATTTGTAGATCCACTGTGATTTGTAAAGTGGGTTAAGAATAAGCTAAAACATAATATTTAAATCCTATTAACCTGAAATTGTTGACATCATCCAAACACAAGCCTCCATTCAGACAGGGGGCGCTGTCACATTCGTCGATGTTGACTTCACAGCTGTCACCTGAGAAGCCGGCTGGACAGTTGCAGATGTAGCCCCCTGTCAAGTCCTCACACACTCCCCCATTCAGACAAGGGTTGGACAGGCACTCATTAATTTCCAGCTCACATCGAGATCCTGTGGAGAAACGACAAAAGATGTTTGAGTGAAACAATACTGTCTGTTGTATATTTAATATACAGTACATAGCAGTAATGGTGGTACTGACTTTTAACCCATAAAGACCCAAACACACTAATCTAGTCTACACTAATATATAGTATTTTCACTGTTTATAGTACTGTTTACACTGATGTGCAGTATTTTCACTGTTTATACTACTGTTTACATTGTTACATT
>JAPTHA010000013.1:14142055-14153981 GCA_029814585.1 Gymnapogon annona
TATTTTTCATCATATTTGCAGTATCTCTCTGTGTGTGTCTTGTCGTATATGTGTTGCTGTAACCTGAAATTTCCCCACAGGGGACTAATAAAGGGATCTAATCTAATCTAATACCATCTCCACATGACCTGAGGCCCTCACACCACCACCTACTCTCTACCTCCTGCGTTTGACGTTGAACCCTGTGCAGGTATGATGCTGATTGATCCACACAAACACTCTGTCGGTGTCCCCTGGTTCTGGACTTATTCACATTGGCTCTGATGTGGAGATGAATTCACTGTCAACTGAGATGAACTGTCTAATTAACCAACTCGCCGTCTACCTGTGACACAAACATGTTTTTTGTTGACGATTTGAACACCTGTCACCTGTTTGTCTTTCAGAATCTTGTAAATAGAAGAACCTCAAATTTGGTTTAGGATGGCTTGGAAAGTGCATTTTACACTAATTAACGTGAATGGATCTTTGAGCTACAGGATAATCAGGGGGAAAGAAGCATTTGGCGTGTCTCTGTGTAATGTGTTTGGATGTCCAGTGTGTGCTCAGTGCAGCCTGAGGCGGTGCATGTAATGGAGACCAGCACGTCCGAGGCGCACTCTAGCAGCACATCATGTTTTGCAGATTTGTGCTGAATCACTCCAAATCATTATGTGCTGCCACCGTGAGCCCCGGGACTCCCAGCAACACACACCAGGCTGTGGGCCCTGTTCCAGTAAACGGGGTTAGTGCAAACTCTTGAGATTGTTAACCCTGAAATGAGGTAAACTCTGGATTTTCAGTTCCACAATTTCCACAATTTCAGTTTAACTCAGTCAGTTACTGTGACAACCTATTCTGTGGACCTAATCACTGTCTTCAAAAATGAGTTGTTATGAGTGCCCTCTTTCCTACCAAGTGCACCAATATCTTACAATTATTAAGAATGTGACAAGTTCAGCCAGTGAGTCTGGATAATCTAGCCTTCCTCCAAATGGAGCATTTTTTGATATACTATTATGGTCTGTAATGTTTTTAGGAGGATTGTTTGGACATTTATATTATGCATTTTATATTATGCATTCAGAATTTCACTGTAAAACGCTAATTGTTGTAGTGCAGGCTGCCAGAAATGGCTGTGTTTACAGTCTGTTCTTGGATAGATAGATACTCCAAAGAAATATTTTTATATAATTTCTGGATGTGAACAAGATGGTCTTTGAAAAGGGGGTGCTGATATAATCTGGAAGGTTGGCCATGTGTAGAAAACCTAGAGGAGAAAAAACATGCTATTTAGAACTATTATTTACAGCTGCGTGTAAACAGGAGTATTTGAGGACTATTCAGTGACATTTGCTGTGTAAACTACTAGTTTGGAATATTGTCCTTTTCAGAATTAGGGAGAAAAAAAATCCCTGAATATTATTGTACATGTTAATATAGCGTGAGTTCTAGCAGGTTGGCCACAGCCAAGTCGGTCTTTCCCTTTCAGGAGTTGATTGATACCTCTTTGCAGTTGAGTTTCTCAAAACAAATTGCTAAAATAAATTCACAAACCTTACAGATTCCTTACCAGCCGATCATTTGGTCTGTAAAGACTAAATTCTTATTAACTTGTGTAATTATTTTGTCCCATTGTGTTCATTGAAAGAGTGTCATCCCAGAGGTGCAACACTTACATTCACAGAATTGTAGTTATCGTCTAAGTGGGTTACCTAGCAACAGATAAACAATAGGGCCACGCTGCGGTGGTGTCATGCAGAAACCCAAATGCCATGTGAGTGGTTATTTAACTGAAAATGCCAGTGGAATTAACCAAAAATGTATAGAGAGTAAAGGAATGAACTATATCAGAGGTAAGTTTACTAGACCGTTTTTTTATACTACAACTAGAATTAGTGGTTCTGTACAGGTCCACATGCTATTACATCCTTGACATAACCTACTGTGTTTTTAAACATTTTTTATCATACCTTTGTGAGACATGACTAAAATGAAAGGTTCATCTGTTTGTCTGCTTGTATACTGTACGTGTCATCTGCCTAATCAGTTGTAAGTACATCCCAACAAGAGATTTTTCCCAGCAGCACACTGTTTTAGAAGATAGTAAAGCCATGATGTTAACAGAAGACACAAGTGAGAGTCAGCCTGGGCTGTTTACATCCTAGTTCTCCAGGAAATGGGATGCAAAGGGCTCATACTCACTGAGGTGTCGTAAAAGTTTGCCAGCCCAAAACTACAGCATTGTATTTCCTTCAAGCGGGACGGCTGGAATCTGTCCTCACATGTATCTTCAGGAAACATGTCTGCTCACATCAGTCATCAATACACATAACCGCACCCCTTCACATCTGTGCATTATCCTCATAATGTACATCCTCATAGACACAAATATATTTTTTATTCGTATATGTATTTTTGAAATGTCTCTTGACAATTTAAATCTAAACTGCTAACTTATGGTCTTATGTGTCTAATGGCATAATAAATCCTATTACAGTTCATTTCTAGTCTCTCGTCCCACTCACTGGAACTGTATGTCAGCTATGGAGAAAGATCAGAAGTTAAGTATTCTTTCCTGTAATCTAGCCGGTGTAACTATGTTGTACTAACAGCTTGATTATAAATCAGGTTATCTGTCAGATTTGGTTACCATAGTGACAGTGATTCCAACATTGTAATAATCCAAACAGCCATGTGAACTGTTTTTGAAATACATTTTCTAATAGAAATGTGTGTTTGATGAATTCCTCCTCTTCAATACACTGTATATGCATATTTTTCCTCATTTCAAGCCAAGTGTTCAAAGGCTCTGATAAAATGAAGTCCATCCCAGCAGAAGTGTGTCTGGCTGTAGCAGCACATCATTACTGGTATTTCTCTTTTTGGTGTTGCCGGTATGATACGTGCTGCTCCTGTCAGATATATAATCCTCTTCATCAACTTCATCTTGCTTCAAATAATGGATGTAACATGTTTGGATTTGTAGCCAAACATTTGATCAATAAAAACTACAAAATGGCAAACTAAAATGATTACTTTTCTTTTTATCTGTTATACATGCTGTTCTACACAGATGCTTGTGTCATGTGTTCAAAGCCCGTATAGAAAGGTGTCATAAGTGTGTACTTTTAATCATTTTGGTCCAATTCATGAAATTATAACTGCATTAATGTTGCTTGTACATTTGTCCATATAAGTGTGAGTTTAAGGTAGCACCTGAGTAAGTTGTTTACCTGCTCCCACATTTCATGCCATGAAATAAATAACCATAATAAATAAATAAATAATAAATAAATAACCATGTGAAGTTATCACTATTCCTGCTGACGTCCAACCACTATGTGCTTTTTCATCTTTATAATGGCTCCATCTCAATGTTCAGTGTGTATTCACAGATCGGTGGTTTCTAAAATGGAGCGTTATTGCCACACAGCAGAAATCTTAGATCACAGTTTGTTTTTTAAAGAAAAGGAGAAGAAAATGATAATACTTTTGAGAAACATTGCAGAAATCTGTATGGGAATTTCAGAAATGGTGTATTGTGACAACATATAGTTTGTCCAGCAGTAAAACTGTCAAATACAAATTATAGCAGGTGGACTGGAATGTCTTGTGAAAATACACAGAATATTTTACAATGACTTTATTGTGGAAATATCTGATTGCTTTCCCTGGTGTGGTCCTAATACTCCAATATGCTTTGTTAGTTTGATTTTGTCACTACTTAAAAACATGTATAATACTACAACCACAAAAACATGTTTACCTTCAGACAGATTTGAAGTGATTAGCCTAAATATTACGAATAGAGCTCTTCCACATGTGGTAAGAAGGAATTTGGGCGATTCATAATGAAAATAGACTAAGCAGTCACACGGACGTAGCCCAAAACATCCTTTCACTACTTTAAAATGACCTTCTACATGAAGATCTTTGCTCACAGCTACTGAAATCATCTGTTTACAATGAATTTACACCACTTTAAAAAGTCTCTTAGTTCTGCACTGGCTTTTTTACCCTGTCTTCTTAGTTTTAAAAAAAAAGGCAGAAAACAGAAGAACATTGATTCTTGGAACAGTCTCTTCATTAACTTTGGAACTTGGTGGTCCGACAGTGACACAGAGGGTCTCATTTTGGGCGGTTTTGTCTCTAGTGTATGAAATCCTGGGTCATGGACGTCAACGGGAAAGCAGAGGAAGGTCACCGGGGTTCATGATGAGACTGGAGTCCAGGTTCAGGTTATCTGTGGACCACAAACCACATAAGTGTCTTAAAGTTGAACGGTAATAATAAAATAATAATAACAAACTTTATTGGTATGGCACCTTTTCATACAAAACTTGTAGCCCAAAGTGCTTCACATCGGTTAAACATTTACAAGGAACAAACAATATATGATTACACACTAATTAATGGCAGTTAACAAGATCAAGGAACAAGATATTAAATACGCTTCAACAGATTTACATAAAACAAGCGGGTGAGAGAGATACAATAACAAGTGACCATACATGAAATTATGCAATTTCAATAAAATGGAATGAAGACTTGCACATTCTGGGTTAGTGTTTGCAACTCCACAGTAGGGTTGGATATATTCTTATATTGCCACTGAATATGTCTTAATTAGACTTAAAACAGTGATTTAACTTAAACATCTCTATTCTGGGGTGGGAGTGTTATGATTTGAGAGGATCAATACCAGTATGATACCAGTAAGATGCCATCGTAGACTGATACCTTTACACTAAGGGTGGGTGATACAAATTGATGGTAATATATTTAGAAATATGAATATCATACTTCATGTAAGGTTTATTTTCTTTAGAGTCTTACGTTTTCCAAGTGTTTCAATACATTATTTAGTCATTATTTATGTATATTGGTTGAAGAACATTGTATTAGTCTTATTGTTGTGAATGATTATATTAGATTGAATCACATAGAACTTGAATGAAATTGAGGTTCCAATAGTAACACAGCACCAAATATACACACAAGAAATACCACAAGCAAAAAGCAATAAAATAAGATATTAAATAAGAAACTAATGGAAAAATTGCAATTCCACATTGGAAAGTATTATAGAAACAAGTGGCAAAGTATTAATAATAAGTAGTCAAAATATATATACATATATATATATAGAGAGAGAGAAAGAGAGAGTATATAATCTATGTGTGTGTGTGTGTGTGTGTATGGATGTACTGTATATAGACAGAGTGAGTTTAATCATCCTAAGAATGAAGTCTACTTACACAAACACCCATGGCATTTACATTTTTGTTTCTTCATCATTTATGTCTGGTTGAATAAGGTCTTCGCTCATGCTCACATTTTCTCTCCTAGTTTCAGATTTGTAATGAAAACGTGTCAGGTATTTTACGCCCAGTAGGAAAATAACTGTTGACCAATTGAATGAAGAGTACGAGTACACAGGAGTTGTGTTCCAGACACACTCTGAGAGCAGGGATTAGAGTCCATTCTTTAAAAGGGTCTGGAGTGTCCATCACAGCAGCTGTACCTTGGTCAAAGTTGAGTTTTTTGGCGTTGGATCCCTCACCAAGTCCCTCGATGTCCACCAGGTCACTGTTGACATCTGAGTCGTTCAGAGCACTCAAGGTCACATCTGGACACACACAAAGCATATTTATGACACACACACACACACTGAGCTCAATGTCAATCACGACCGAGAAAAATAAGTACAGCTTAAAAACACAGCGGACTAGAGTGCAGGTGTTCTAATATTAGTGACACTTGAAACGACACGGGAACAAAGACAAGGTGAGAGTAAAACACTGGACACCACTGTGGTCCAGTCCCCTGAGGACCAGCAACATTCTGTAGATCACAGGTATCAAACACGTGGCCCGGGGGCCAAATCTGCCTGACAAAAGGCTCCAGTCTAGCCCCTAGGATGAATCTGCAATGTTAAAATTAAACCGATGATATTACTAACAATTTTACTTCAGGTTCCATATTCAGAACAATTCAATCTCAAGTGGCCCAGACCGGTAAAATAGAATCATAACAACATAGAAATATGCACATCTATGCAATTTTTTTCCATGTATTTACAGTAAAACAAAGTATTGTTTTGCAAAAATGTGAATAAATATGAACAACACGAAATAACAGAAGTTAACGGCAATTTTAACAATATTCTGCCTGTTACTAAATGTTGTGTCAGTAAAGGATAAACTGAATGGTGATATTGTTAATATTACACTTATCTTTCCAGCTCATGTTTATTCACTTTGTTTTAAAGGATGGTTTTTAGACATTAACATTTTCATCATGTAATTTAACTTTTTTATTATAGATTCGTTTATTTGTCTCACTCAGGGAAACTTCCTATTTTCACTCTAAAACACAAAATAAAAAGTTTGGAGTTGACATTATTAATATTTTAGCATTTTATTGGTTTGGTCCACTTCAGATCAAATTTACCTGAATGTGGCTGTCTCAATCTACACTTTAAGTTTAGACCAGTGTTTTTCAACCTTTTTGGAGCCACGGTACATTTTTTTATTGAAAAAAATCATGAGGCACACCACCAACCAAAAATGTTAAAAAAAAAATGATCATCTATAGCCACCTATATTGACAATATAGTCATTCTTATCAAAGTGTCTTGAATAGGAATCAAACACAAAAAAAATTAATTATCTTTTATTATTATAAAATTATTAATCTTCCATCTTCCAAACCGCTGCATCCTTTGCAGGGTCGTGGGGGTCACTGGAGTCCAGGGTCTAGGGTCATCATTCTCACACAATCATACAGGGATGGGCAAGGTGGGTGAAGTGTCTTGCCCAAGGACACAACGGCACATGATCAGGAGAGAGCGGGAATCAAACCGCCAACCCTTGTGTTACCAGACTACCTGCTCTACCACCCGAGCCACGGCCGCCAAATTTATTAATATAAAATATTATATTAATAAGAAGTCCTTCTTGACACAACACAATGGACACTCATCCCGAGACTCGAGCCTGGGTCTCGTGTGCACCAGCCTGGTGCCTTCCGACTGAGCTATCCAGCCGGTTCACTCAACAGCCTGTCATTTTCAATAATCGACCGTGTGTCTTTTAACCTGGTGTCTTATTTGTCAACGAGTTCTAAAATCTTTAAAAATGCTGCTAAAAATGCTGCTAAAAATGCTGATTTTTTTGTGACAGTCGGACCATTTCCTGCCGACATAGCGAAGTAAGAATATTTACGTTTTTCCGCGAAACGCCAGCAGAGAATCAAAAGGAAATGACAACGATCAGACACAGGTTTATAGGTGACATCCACCAGACCTGCACGGACCAGACTCAGGCAAAGACTCAGGTCCGACCTGCACGGACCAGCACGGTCGGGTCCGCACGCATCAGCGTCCGGTCCGAGGTCTGCTTCCAGGTCCAGTCTGCACTGGTCAACTCACTAGCTTGTTATAACATGTGGTTATGTGCGCATGCTCAGCGTCTCCAGTGACTGGTCAGACCCACTGTCAATCAAGAGACAAATTTCATTCACTCCAGGATGATCGGCTGACGCCTACATTTTAACATCATGCGATCTACACACAATATCTTCACGATCGACTGGTAGATCACAATCGACCTAATGGGCACCCCTGAATATTAGGTGAAATTGGATAATTTCTCACGGCACACCTGACGGTCTCTCACGGCACACTAGTGTGCTGTGGCACAGTGGTTGAAAAACACTGGTTTAGACAGCAGAACATCTTTAGAAACAACTGCAGCACCAGCTTCCACAAATCAAAGCATATACCTTATAAAAGTACAAATTTCTTAAAGACATGTCGAGTGTCACAAAGTTTAGAGACACACTAGTGTGTCTCTAAACTGTTCCTGTTGGTGTCCTGACCTCAGGACCTGAGGTAATAGATATAAAGTAGCTACTGCATGCCTCCTACAACTACTTCTCTCTCTACCACATGCACTCTATTCTAATCAGCATCCATTCTAACCCACAACTGAAAAGTGCAAAAAAAAAAGACCAAGATATGCATTAATATGTATGTAATATATATTACTTGCATGTTGTAACTCATGCAAAAATACATCAAGTGCATTCAAATCAGATTATTTTCACTAGGGCAAATTGGAACTAAATCTTAAAACGAGTGCCTTTTTTGTTTCTTTCCACCCCCCCCAAATTCTACAGTGTGAACCTCTGTGTGCTTTTGCAGCTGTTCACACTCACCTGCAGCCTTCTGCTTCTTCAAAGGGGCCTGGCCAGAGCCTGGACCTTGGAGCCCGGAGGCGATGACTACCTGAGGTGTCGATACAGAGACCACAGACGGAGTAGCTGGTGATGCCATGGTAATGGCCGTAGTCGCCTTCTTGACAGCCTTTTTAGGTCCATCAGTGGAGGCAGGTAGGGAACTCTCCTCATACAGCTTCCTCTTCGCAGTGCTCTTCATCTGACCTCTGGAGGAAACCAGGTTCAGCAATAGCACGGGCTTAACCGAAACCACAACGTGTGTGTGTGCTTATGTGTGTGTGTTACCCTGCAGAACTGGGCTCTGCCACTGGATGAAGCTGCATTGTAAGTTCCCCAAGTTTGGTGAAGGCAGCTCCAGCTGCAGAGAAGATCTCCCCAACCTGAGACACAACAATCACGAGTATAAATCAAAGACCTATCGCTGGAACTCCTTATTCCATGTCATTGTGAAGCTGCACGCACATTCTTTTTACAAAATTAAACTGTTTTTCAAGGGATGGAAGAAAATGTATGGATCTGATAAGTATAAATCAGACCCTGGAAGTGACAAGTTTTCAAGGAAACATTAGGGTATTATGTGTTTCATTCATTCGTGCATACGTGGTATATAATATGACGTCATTTTAAAAAGAATTTAACTTGAAGCTTTGTAAATTCTTAAGCATAATCAGTGCATCTGTAAACACTAACGTGACTTCAGCCGGAGCTCGCGGAGGCTTTGACCAGCGTCAACAAAGGCGCTTCTACTTGTGCACAGATGACCGGTGCTTCTTAAACAAACAAGGCTAAGGCTAATTATGCTAACACAAACACTACTTGGAGATTTAAATGGAAAATGACGCACCTTAGTTGAAGCTGAGGTCATTTCGCAGTTCTCTTCGACAACATAGACAGTATCTTTTCTACTGGTATGTCTCCGATGTATTGAAGTAAATGTAGCTGCTAAGATGCTAAGAGTAGCTAGGAAGAGCCCTGTCCGTTTAACAGATCATCTGAAAGCCGCCGTTCACTCGACTTTTGTGTCGGCACCAAGTGTCCAATCGAACATCCGAATAAGAGTGTGCATCGTGCTCTGAAAGCGTCCGAAGAGTAAAGTGAGTTACATTATGTCCGGACACAGAAGGGACCTCCAACACAAGCAGAAAGCGGATGCTGCCTTCAATGTCTCCTCGTAATCCCCAACTTCAGCACGAAACTGTAACGCCGGAGCACTGACAGTTATGTTCCAGGCGATGATTTAACTTTGTGAGGTTTAAATTGGATTGTTGCCGCACGGTGGCTCGTGTGTATTGTCTAAATGTGTTTTTTTTTCTTTTGCAATATACGATTGAAACGGAAAATGGACGTTGCTTTGTATTAAGTCCGCACCACTATACAATAATAGTAAGAACCGAAAAAGGGGGGGGGGGACGGTCGTTTGTTGCATGATAATGAGAATCGTTAAGATTTTTAGACTTGAATTTACTGAGCCTCTTTTGCATCAGGGCCGAATGTACTGGGCTCGACTCGGCTCCGGTCGGATACACTCGGCTTGTTTCGGTAACAGCCGACTGTATCCAATCAGCGCGTAGAAAGAGCGTTTTAATTTGGGAAATGAACAAGTTATTGCAATACACTCGTAGGAGCCAACGGAATACATACGGATTGACCTGAACGATGTATTCGACTCTATAGAATGTTTTCCTAAATAGTACAAGTTGTAAAATATTTGGCGAAAAAATATCAAAGGGGCTTTTATTTTGTTAAACACATCACCAGATGTTTCCATCATATCTGCCTCGCGGAACATTTGCGCTCGAGCACAAATTGAATCTTTAAAAACTTTAAATCTAAACCGTAGTCCAAAAAAAGCAACAGTTTAAGTAACATGTGACTCGGTGTCATTCATAGTCGCTTTTTTAATCATGTTAAGGTACTTTTTTTTTTTCGTGGCCGTAAACTTCCGGTATCCGGTCTGAATCAGCTGATTGGCCCGGAGTCAGAGGTCTGAGGCACATGTAGGAGTAGTGGACCGTTTGAAAGTCTGGTCAGTACCTGGATTCATTTAGAAACATGCAGCTCCTTATTTGTGGACCTAAAGTAGCCGCATGTAGTCTTGTGTTGAGCCTGTGGGGGGTCATAATGTTGGTAAGCGGAACTTTTTTTCCCACCCTTCTTTAACACTCTTCCTGTTTCCACTTTGCGCGTGCCATCATAAACCGACAAGTGCAAACTCCCGACTACTTAAAACTCCAACCTAAACCTGAAATTATTGAAGGAATTGTTCATTCTGTTTTAATAGTAATGATTATTGACAAAAGCAATTAAGAGTTCAGTAGTCTGCCAGTCTTATTTGGACACTGTCAGCTTTCACTTCTGTCAATATAAGCTTGTTAAATACAGGTTATACACTAACGCTAAGGGATTAGAGAAAAAAACCCTCCAGGCCTCTTATGAGAAACAATTTTAGTACTTGACGGCAGGAAAGTGTTTGAGTTGAACCAGAACAAGCCAGTGTCAACATCCGTGTCAAACAAGTTTCACCTATCATTTCGCAAAATAGTTTTTGTAGAACTGTTTACAAAATTTCAGTATCAGAAGGACTGAACCTACTGATCAATATAAACTAAAACATAAAAAGAACTGAAATGTGTAAATAACAACCTACAGAACTATTCACTTTTAATAGTAATATTTTTTCGTGCTCTTGTAAGTCGTATTTAGAGTGAGTCTTCAGGAACTAATTATTCAGCAGTACTAAAATAGAGAAAGGTAATTTCCAATCCAAGTATTTGTTAAATGTGCTCCACCAATCTAATCTATTTGACTTAGACTTGATTCTTTGTCATTACACAGACACACACAATGAATCTGGTAACGAAATGTCATAGATTGGCAACCGATAACACAAAATAAATATGGAAAATACAAAAGTGCATAATTGCTGAGGGAATCTAAAGCCATGAGTGTCTGCAGTGCAAGGTGACAACAAAAATTCACGCAGTCAATATAAATAAGAAATAAATAAAATGGACAGTAAGAATGTAACAATGTAAACAGTACTATAAACGGTGAAAACACTGCACTTCAGTGTAAACAGTACTATAACTTCACAAACAGTGAAGGTATTAGCTGCATATATCTCTTCAGTTATAATATGGACGTTAATTAAAAGTCCTGCATTTTGAAGTGTTTTAGTTACAGAACAAAGTGACTAACTGCCGTCCCTGTGCCTGTATTATTATTTTTACTACCATTACATTTCATTTCCTCTTGCTACTTTGTGAGAAACAGAAGTTTGTGAGTGCAGTATTTCTGTAGCTGCTGCTGGTAATGTTTATAAGATTGCTCCGTGAGCCATTCTTGCACTTTTTTAAGGTAACTTATTTTTTGCTCTACACTGTTGTTTATTACAATTAGTAATTCTTATATATGCTCTTTTGCAAAAGTGCAATTATTTTGTTGCTGCTGAGCCATTGATCAACACTTTTAATGCCTGATATTTTGTTGATGGGAATCGTAAAATAAGCAGTTGACTTAAGAAAGAGGCTCCGTTTGATTTTTATATTTTTGAGTTATTATGACTGTTATTCCTCAGGCACCAAATGTTAATAAACAGTCCTGCATTTGAAATCTGCTGACTTATTTTTTTTATTTTTGCATTAGCTTTATTGAATTCATTGTTTGAATTAATTTGCACTGAAACTTGGTAAAAAAAAAAAAA
>JAPTHA010000013.1:14167458-14185612 GCA_029814585.1 Gymnapogon annona
CACACACACACACACACACACACACACACACACAGACATACGTGCACCCGAGGTAATGACACATCTCTTGACATTTCAAATATTCCTCAGTAGTCATGACAACTTCCCTCCATAGCCCTTAATTTTCACAGACATGCACACAACTCCAGAGAAAAAAACTTAAATAAAGAAAATAAATAAATATAAATAAGGAACTTACAGTGCCTGTGTCTGGGTGTGTACAGAATAGGAGAACTGATCAAAAAGGATTGGGATGAAGTTAGACTTCACTGAGGGTCTATGGAGGAAAATCGCCATCGCTTGTTCGCTCTGCTTTCCCCTTCCCTATCATGCTCTCATGAGGCTAGAGAAGCTCTCAGAGGTCAGTGCAGCGCTCCTGCTTGCTGTAGTGGTCAAACTGGCTCTTCCAGTGCATCATGTAGGAGGACCAACGGTGGAACTCCACCTTCCACTGACGCTCCGCCTCATCTATGTTGTCTGAAAGAAACAGAGGAGGAGGTCGGATCAGAAAACATATCACATGAGGAATTATTATTCCTCATGTGATAAAATGTGAAGGACAGTATAAAAGAAATGGACTCTAATCTACTGTGACGTCACCCACAGATGGAACCTGTATCTTATTGGCAAGTTCCATTAAGAATTAAGAAGGCATTGAATTTGTAGCTCCATTACAACACAACAAGGAGCTTACCAGCGTTTGCCAATGGTCTGTTTTGGAGGGAAATGACTGATGATACATGCGTGTTTACAGTGGTGGACCCTCAAGGCCAGCAAGGCCTTCTCTGCTGGCCTAATCAGGAATATATTTTTTAAATATATATATTTTCCACAAATATGTATTAAATTATTCCCCATGGTCTATACTCTTCATTTCATAGATTTCCTAAGTTGGTTACTCAGCTTCCAGCCCCAAGTAGAGATTTGGAGGGCGGGTTTATGACTTTTTATCCAATCATTATTCATTATGATGTGTTGCCAAGGTCGACAATCTGCCTCTCGGCCTTTAAAGTGAATGGGACCCTGTGGTGGACCTGTGGGTGTTACTCGGCAGCGTCAAGTTTGGTCTCACTGGCGCCATCTAGCGCCATCTAGCGACATCAGACCACGAGATGCCAGCCGAAATCGTACCGCGAGACCGGACCACAGCGAGATGCTGGCTGACAGTGGATGTCAGTTCCTTTTGTTTCTCTGTTATTAGTCTACTCAGTAGACTAATGTAACTGTGTTTTCAGTGACTTTATGTTCAGGTGATACAGTTGTATGTGTTTTGGTTCTAAATACGTTATGTGTAGTTCCATGGATCAGAATGATGGTTTTAAGAGGTGGATTAAGTCGGGAGGATATTAGTGCTGGCCCAGGTTTGAAATGCACGGCGCGCCACTGCGTGTTTATGAACGGTGTTTACCAGTGATGTTGAGGAGGCGTGGCAGGAAGCGGTTCCAGAAAGCACACATCTGGTTCCTCAGGCCCTTGTGGATCTTCAGTGGTTCAGTATTGAGTCCAACGTGCTTCTGCTCGCTGACGGTGAACACAGGCCAGCGTTTCCTGCTCTCCACCAACCCGTCGTGGTTGACGTTGGGGTTTCTGAGAGAGGATAAATGAAGAAAAACAGTAACAATGAGAAACGGAAAAATTGATAGAAATTGCAAAAGGCAGAGCAGATGTAGACTGGATGAGGTGCAGTTAACTACACTTTGCTCTGGTACTTAGGACAAGATTCTGACTCCATGAGAATGAATTACAAAAATACAGGTTCAACATGGTTGATCTGTATCACAATATTCTCACCTCTTATAAAACATAGGCATGTTACTCCTAACCTAAGTCGTCCTCTAGTGTTCTCTGGTTTCTGCAGACTTAGGCTGTGTGTGTCCGTAAGGGTCTTTGTCATGGGTTTGGTCTACACTCTGTAAAATACATTAAATTAGGTTATTTAAAATTTACCTTAGCTGAGTAAGGTAATTATCAAAGTGCCATTTTACAAATTGTGTATATATTTTTCAGTGATTATATTGATAATATATTGTCAAGCACATGTTATGCAAATATAATTTGTATTCTAATTTTATGTCTTGTGGTTGCTATCAAGCCGAAACCTCATGGGTCCATTTTGTCTTTTTTTTTGTAAAACCATTCTATTGGTCAGTCTTCACATTGGTGTGACAGTGTGACCGGAATATTTAATTTATGAAAAATATGACCAATGGTTTTTGACAATATCTGTTAATTCCATTCAATATATTGTTTTTCCAGTTTACTAAAAAAATAACCATTTTGGGCTCAAGAGGTTTCTACTCAACAATATGTTTGTATATTTAGAGCTTTATATATGTATAGACATTTTTTCTTTATGTTTTATTGATAATTTATTTCCTGTTACTTTTTATTACACTTGAATGGAAGATAATAATTACTACCCCTATGATGTGTAAAGTAGTCTGATTCAGATTTTTTAATGATGTCCGGAATTCCTCTAATAAGATCATTGTTCAAATTAAGATTGATCACAAAGAGTATGAGATCTTCCAGCCTCACCACAACTGACCAGGTGTGGCTCAATTAGAAACGTCAAATGTTCTTTCCTGCAAATAATCAGAAGTAATCCGTTGATACTCATGTTTGCATTTACAGAAAAAAAAGCTATTATAAAATAGGTGTGTAGCTTTACACAAACAAAGAGGTGTGTATAAGTGTGTTTGAACAGTGAGCTAGTGGTGCTAGACTGGTTTGTGCCAGAAGACGCCTTAACAATCATTTGTACAAAACTGGGAACTGCTTTTTACAAAATGTGTCTGTGTACTGAATTACTGTGCACATTAACTAACTTATTCACTTATTAATCAAGTAAATGCTCAACGGCTTTAAGTGAGAAGAAGAAAAGTCATATTCATTTGGTGTCATCTCCCACCCTGTTCGTGCAAAGTTGGCCCAGTATTTCATCATGCGTCGGCTCAGTTTCTCCTCCTCTAGGGTGTAGTTGAGCCTCTTTTCCAGGGGAAGTCCAAAGACAAACTCAATCTCGTAGCCATGGATCACACCCATCCATTCTGGCCAGGCCAGGTTGGATGCCCGGTGGTCGAACAGGTAGACATAGACCCCTCCTTTACACAAACAGAACAGGAAGTACATCATTAGATTGTGTACAAAGTCACACTTTTCTCTGACTCCATGTACTAAATCTTCATTTAAAATAAAATCCAATAGTTAATAGAACTTCACAGACACATTTTTTATTCCGTCTCGTGGTCTTGCAGTTTTGTTTTGTTTTTTATTTGAATAATTAAATTATGGCTAAAAGGTATATTGTAACACAAGCACCGCTGAACATGTATCAAATTAAATATTACTGAAAATTGATTAATAATGCCTAAAGCTACAGCAAAACAGTGAAAAGGTGGTGGTGACGTGGGACACACACACCTTGTGAGTTTCCTCCACTGTTCACCACTCCAGAGCCGGCTCCTCCTGTGTTGGCCTTTTGAGCGTTGTGCTGGGCATAGGAACGAGCAAAGTGGGCCAGTGGGCAGATGACGTTGTGGTCACCAACAATGTCGTCCATGGCATCTCGGTTCTTCAAGCCATTGTTTTCGTCCATCCAGTCGGTGTACTGCAGCACCACGGCTTCAAGCCCGATATCATTGGCATGGGGTACACTCAGTTTGACACCTAATAAAGAAGTGATGAAACCCTTCATCATATACACATGTAATCAAACAGCAGGTCAGTACCAGAACCTTTCCAATGGAATAAACTGTACCCTCTCTATGGCTCTTTACCTTCCAGGAAGTCCTCTCTGGAGATGAGGCTCTCACTGTCTTTACTGAAACCTGGTGCCCCGTACAGTAGGAAGTAGGAGCCTTCGTCCTGGTTGACCCCAAGTAGGATCTGAGTATCTTTGAAGTTGCCTGAGTTGAGCATGGCCTCAGGAGTATCGGGTACAACTTCGCCATCCACTACAGGAACAAATGAAAAACGGAAAAGGGCCGACCACGGAAGTACCTGCACAAGACGATGGTATCAACTTAACCAATGAGAAAATGGAAAAGATTGTGCACTGTTGTATATCACATAAAGGAAAAATTGTCACAAAAATAGGAAAATATCAACAACGTTACAGCACTTGAAAAAGTCAATTACATACATTCTATCTTGTAGTTATTCTATTATATTGTATATTTCTATATATACTATAACTATATAGCATTGAGTAACAGAAAGAAATGAATCACTAACTAAATACAATATGTTGTCATACAATGGATAACAACAAAAAATGTTGTTTCACTTTATTATCCCCATAAGATAAGTCTCTGCATTGTACTATCCCAACACACACACACACGAGCCATTTGCACAATAGTTCATTCCTTAATCCAATGCAAATCGATAAAATAACTTATAAGGAAGTGAATCGATAAGTGATATTCATCATGGAACCTGAATCACACAATGACGTCTCATTAATTAATCAATCAATCAATCAAATTTTATTTATATAGCCCTTAATCACCCAAAGGGTCTCAAAGGGCTTCACATGCCCACAGATGACGACATCCCCTGGTATAGCCCCCCTCCAAGGCAAGAAAAAACTTTAAAAAAAAACAGGCGGGGAAAAGAGAAACCTTTTCCTCATTAAATACATATAGTTACATAACATCATAATGGAACTGGAATTACACAATGTTTGACATTCCATTCCATTACATACAGTAGCACAACATCACTAATACAGCATATATATCAGGCTGTACATGTGCATATACGCTTAATATTTATGAGTAGGACAAGTTCATTGTGATTAAATGCAGAATACTGAATGTGGATACCTGCCACTCCTGGTCAATAAGTTCTTGTGGAGTTTTGCTGCGCAGACAGTCCACCAGCTCTGTGTCATTTCCTCCATTGCAGCCAACTAACTTGCCCAAAAGCGTGGCTCTCCTGCGTGCTTCAGCAGGACTTACAGAGGCCCAGGGGCAGTTGGGGACGCCACTCTGGAGGATGGCCCTAGTGAAGGTAGGTCGACTATCTGGAGAAAAGAGGTGGAATCCTACTGAAGCACCACCTGCACTCTCCCCAAAGATAGTCACCTGTTTAAAATGCAAGAAGACAAATTATGGATATGCAGAATATATGTACCTTTCTATAGAGAGAAGAATAACTCAATTACTAGTACAAACAAACACATGCATACATACCTGCTTGGGGTTCCCACCAAACAAATGAATATTGTCCTGTACCCACTGCAGGGCCATTCTCTGGTCAAGTAGGCCCACGTTGCCAGGAGCCTCAGAAGAGCCATGGAGAGCAAGGAAGCCAAAGGCACCGATGCGGTAGTTCATGGAAACCACAATGACCGTCTCACTGTGAGCCAGGTAGCGACCATCATACACATCCAGCGAAGAGGAGCCGCTGTAGAACCCTGGAAATGTTAGATACCATAGGACAGTGCATCAGGTCTTCCAGAGCCGGCTGAGTCACATACAGTACATATGAAGCAATCATCTGCATATGATCAAAGTGCGGGTGGTCTCACCTCAAATAACAATGTAGAAAAGCAACACAGGTTTATTACAGTAGAATCCCAGAGTATAAATGCACCACTGTATGAGTAATTTGCTTTACGAACTGCAGGTCATGAGTATTTTTTCCTTGAAATACGAGTGGAAATCCAGATCATGAGCAAGGGTCATACTATAGAGCATAGGTGTAGAGGAGCAGAATCCATATACTCACTTTAAAGAGGTAATTTATTTCTAACTCCACTTTTTATGTATTAAGACCGCCAAAAAAAGGATTTCTAGGTCATTTTTTTTCAATAGTGAAAATTGATTTGTAAAATGAGTAAAACACAAGCTCAGTTGCGGAATGAATTGAACTCATACTGCAAGGTTGTATTGTATATCATCTCATAATAATTTTATATTACATTATATCATATGTTTGAGACGACACAATAAAAATACGAAAAAAGATTTTAAAAAATCTGTTCATTGTAAACTGAAAATGAAGTCACTTGTGCGAATAACAATACTGTTAAAAATAATAACGGTGTAGAATATTTTTGGAGCCCTATATCTATAACCGATATCTATAATGGGTATCGGTTTATCCTACAGAGACATTGGACTCCTACATAAATCCTAGAGAGCACTGGTCTACAACAGCCTGATATTACAACACAACATTGTTGTCAGTAGTTCTCGTCAATTCCTTGAACCATATCATTAATGTCCATCAATCAATCAAACATGTCTACTGTGTACACTCATGCTGAATAAGCTGTGACCCTGTACCTCCGCCATAGATCCACACCATGACGGTGAGATTGTGTGGTCTTGGTGATGAGGGCACCCAGACATTGATGTACAGACAGTCCTCACTCATCTCCCTGTTGGGGTTCCACATTTCAGAGCCCTGAAAACCTGGGAAAGACATGTCGACAAACTGGTAGCAAGCATTGGGGTAGGCATTGGCTTCGTACACCCCTGTCCAAGGACGCTTTGGCTCGGCAGGACGGAAACGCCGCTTCCCCAGTGGCGGTTCGGCAAAGGGTATACCCAGGAAGGCGGTGACAAGACTCCGATCTGGTACTGGCAGGCGGATACCGCGGACTCTTCCTGCACGGGTCTGGACAATAAGGTCTGAGTCACTCTGAGTGGAGGAGGAGGGAATGAGGAGAGAAAGGAGGAAGACCGGGGACAGAAGGACGAGGAAGGACGTCTGCATGGTGAAGGCAAGAACGATTGTGCACGGCTGGACCTGTGGTCGTGACTTCCTCTCCAGTCACGGCAATCACAGAGGGCTGGGCCTGCTTCCCCTCAGATCTACAAACAAAGTAGAGAGAGAGAGACTAATATAATTACAGAACAGCTGAGTGATGGGGAACGGACAGAAGAGGGTGGGATAAATCACATGAGGAAAGATGAAGAAGGAAGTCTGGAGGTGTCGTCAAGGTAGAGTCAAAGATGTGTTTCGACAGCCAGACAACTGAAAGTTATTTTTACATGGACATCATTGGTTACACAACCATGTAAGCAAAGCACAGAATCAAATACTTGTCATGTCATAAGAAAAGTGTATTTCTAAACATTTTCCTGGTGTTTTTGAGATGAATCACTTAGAAAACTGAATTGCATACTAAACTGGTTTTCCCTAATCATTCCCCATTCCTTACTACTTCCTTACTCCCTACCCAGGAGTCAACCATGGTCACTGCCAAGGTTTACGCTGGAAAGTGCACCTGCAAACCAACTGTGACCTTTTCCTCATTTCTTTGCAAATGAAGCTGACCAAACTTTTGACAGGCTTCTCAGAAGGAATGTCTTTGTTCCTTACTTTCAGATACAGTGCTCTGATTACTGAGACAGGGTGTGACTTACTCTACAGACTCTCAATGGTGACAGTTACAAGTCTTTTTTGTCTGGGCTCTGTGTTCAGCATAGTCAACACGAACTCAAATAACACGCCTAGTTTGATTATCAGGACAACATCATATTGGGAAAAAAAACTGCGATCAATCCCAGAGTTCCCTTTAAGTGCCAAAGTTATAATGTGGCAAACAACATAACCAACTGAAACAGACAATAGCTTCTGGCAGAGTTGTCAAATCTTGTTATCGCCTCCCACCAATAAATGGCGAAAGTGTGCCCCTTTAATCCTAACACCATTGCAGTGCGTGTTTCTATTTAAAGTGGGGAAGATAATCCAGTTTGAAAGGCATTGTTAAGTAAATAGTTAATTTAGCTTTAGTTTTGATAGATGATGACAGATTTGGCCGCTGTTACGGCATTTTCCTTTTACTGATGTTTAAGTTTTTAAGGATAAGAAGAAAAAACAAAGATACAAAGACAACTTCCATGTAAATATGTTCAAAGCTAAATTTGACAAAAAGTTAGACAATCCATTATGGCTGCTGCCACAAAATCCAAATCTGATGAGTGCATTTTTTGTCATTGTAAATGTTATGTCATATTCAATATGTTTGTCTTTTACAGTATGACTTTATCTCTGAACACTTTCAAACTACAGCTTTTGAAATCTTCATATCAAAACTGATTGTTTTTGGATAAAAAAACCAAAACAAAAACAAAAAACTAAACAAAGAACAAAATCCAATGGTTAAGTGTGTAAGGTGGTGTAGATGAGGCGTCCATCTGCCTTTTAGTGAGAGTCCATAAAACCACACTCATGCTGTCTCATCCCTTACGTTTATTTGTCAATGACCCAAAAATTCTCTGCAGCGCAGTGTCAAGTGTAAGAAGAAGCACCATTTTCGAATAATATGAACAGCTATTAACCCCTGAAACAATAGCCATCTGAAAATGTATCACACGGTATCACACGGTATCACACTTTGTGCTGTTCACACAAAGTGAACAGCAGGGTAAACCCATGTTGGCAAGAGAGTGACGAGAGACATACAGTATATGTGGGCTACGGCTTCCCAGAAAAGGCTTATTAGATATTCAACACAACACCAGGACAACAGCAGACTCCTGCTGCTCTACAGCACAGATGAACATGTCAGTACTACAGTTTGCTGCTGCTTGTGTGAAACAGATGCTTGTCAACTCATGACCAGCTTTCCAGGACAGTGTTTCAGCACATGCTTGTGCATCTTACCTCTACCTGACCTCCCAAGGAAGCAAAAAATGACACTTCAACACAGATATGATCCAACTGAATGAGCCAACTTGGTTCTAGTCATCACATGTGTAAAAGAGACTGTAGCTGTAAAGCATGCAAAATACAACTCCAAACAAGTTGATAGTGTGCTTAGATTTTTTTTTAAATCAGAGAGAATTAAAATAAATTTGTCTGGCTTGTATTTGATAGTAAACAGTTATGAACACAACATATTTCATGTTTTGTCTCATCTAATGAATTTCTTTTCCATCTCCAACTTTAGATTAGATTTAATCGTCCCGCAAGGGGAAATTCCAGAAACAGCAGCATCACACAAAGAGTAGAAAAAAACACAGCAGAACAGATATACAACAACTGAATTCTTGCACAACATAGACAATATATTTTAGAGAAACTTGATCAGATGGTGACACGAACTAGTGATAATACGTTTGAATTGAATTCAATATAACTTTATTAGTCCCACGAGGGGAAATTTCACACTCAGCAGTAAAAGTAAAAGAGTAGAAAAAAAGAACAGAGCAGAACAGGACAGAAACACAACAAATTGAGTTCTTGCACAACATGGACCACATAGACATGATTGAAGTCCCACAGATGATAACGATACAGAGTAGCCGTTAATGCGTCCTTCGGAGAGAAACGGCAGTGAAAGTCCACAGCCACCATTAGCATAGCGCTCACAGCTGCTAACCGCTAACAGTTGAAACATGACCATTTTAAAACTGCAACACAGTTCACATCCGCAAATCACTCACTCACACGCATCTCCAGTCCCGCTCTCCACTCCTTCTTCGGTCAGCTCTCCCCAGTGGAAAATCCAACCAAAAAAACAGAAGAGTCTTTGAGCCAGTAGTCACACAACTAGCACACCCGGCGCAGTTCCATAGTCTTTAGCCTCCATCACGATGGCAGAGACGGTTGGTAGAGCGGTTGAGTAGCTCAAAACCGTTGCACACACGAACCGTTGGAGACCCCGGTTGTATGCTGGTTGTACCGTCACACTAATCCACCTCCCGGTACACAGAACGCCAGCACTGCACCCACTGCCTGATGCCGTAGACACGCGGGTCCCTCTCCGGTGTACACCGCTGTTGTTCATCTCAGCTGTAGACGCACACTGGGTCACCATCCCATGATGACCCAGACTCACAAGAGTCGGTAAGAAAAACTTAAAAGTAGGAAAAAAGTTACGGAGCTGCTGTAATAGGCGGCCGTTAGGACGGCGCCATCTTGATTTTTTACTTTATGACAAATTAAAAAATGGGAAAGTTTAGAACAACATTCCTCAAAGAAAGGTGGGTGGGGATTTTAAAAGCCCATCTTCTGTGTAGCAGCAGAGAAATAAAACATTCAAGGAATTTTTTTTGTGTATTTCACTGAATAGAGATCAAAGGGCTCTATAGTCTAGGCTGAAAACCATGATCTGATTCCTCAGATGACATTATAAAAACCATTATTAGAACCACACTGACTCAAGAAGCCTCTGGCAGTTCTAGTAACATTGACAACAAAAACGTTTTGACACAAGCATGGGTGATGAAGGGAGTGGGGGTGGGGTCTCACCATTAATGCTGACACACTTTTCTTCACTGTATATTCATATTCATCACATCAAGGCTGTGAATCCACACACAGGATACAAATATATACTATACTTATGTTTTCAATATACTATACATATATATATTAGAGAGAGAGAGAGATAAAGAGAGAGAGATGTTTAACACCATAAAAATAGACACATTAATTATTATATTAATGATTGGAATTGAACATGAGTATCAGTTCCTCCAAGTCTGAGGCCACAGCCCCCAGACATTCTTTCTCTCTTTATTTATTTTTGCAATTTCTGATGTATGTGAAAATATTTGTGAATTTCTGGGCAAAAATGTAAAAAAAAATCTAGTTAATTTGTGAAAATAATAATATTTTCTTATTACATTTCTTTGCAGTTGTGAAAATATTTGTCAAAATTTCTTTCTTACAAGGTACTTAAAATGAATAATAATGATGATTATTTTTTCCATCCTACGGGCATAGAAGCCTGCAGTGGGATGCTGAAAAGGAGGAGGGATATTCTGGGAAATGCTGTTCCTTGCATTACAATGGCACTACCTGCTGCTGTTGCTGTTGTTATGAAACACTATGACTAAAATCTCTATGACCAAGTTTCCACCGCAAAGCTTGGAAAGTCTTTTCTCAGCAGACCAGCAAATAGATATGAGTGGAGCCCTTCATCACTCTACAACAAAGACTGAGACAGGTGTGTGGTCATAAGGGGCTCTATAAAAAGGCATACCATGCCGTCTGCTGGATTAACAAGGCTCTTAACACATGCCACATGTGGATCTCCTCATCGTAAGAAGGTTAACCTCCTCAGACCAAGCGATGAGTTTTTTGTCCAGTTTTATTTTTAAAAATCTTCTTAAAATTTGTTGCGACAAGCTTGTTTCTTCATATTTTCTTCATGCAAAAAAGGAGAAACTTGTACTGTCCCGAGTCTCAGATGAATCACTGTGGGACTGAATGAAGAGGATGAGGGTGGAAAAGAGGCCATAACATTTATGTTCATTTTCTTTACAGTGAAGGCAGTCAGGGCAACAAACATCCAACTCACCATTGTGAAAACAGACCAGGCAATTGTTTTACCGTGAGAAAAAAAAAGTAAAAAAAAACAAAAATACAATTTACTGTTTTAGCTCTACTAGTATGAACAAATCAGTGAAGTGAACACCTCATTGACTACTGTGGCACAATTGAGATGGAAACTAAATCATCCCGCTGCCCCACCACCAAATACAATCAAATAAGGAAACATCTGAGGTTTTGCCCTTTTTTCATGTTTTAAAATTTCAGTTTTAAATTGTAATCCATATAAATGTTAAAACTCTTTGTCACATGCATATTCTACCTCAATAAGTTCAATAATGATATTAATGAGCTATTTAATTAATGGGAGGCTGGAAAGCTCAGTTGGTAAGGCACCGTGCTGGTACATAGGGGACCTGGGTTCGATTCCTGGGATGAGCGTCCAGTGTGGGTCCTTGGGCAAGATCCTTCATGCTGCTGTCTACTGTAGCCACAAGGGGGCGTGTATCCCCTTGTGCCAGTCCCAAGCCCAGATAAATACAAGGGTTGTGTCAGGAAGGGCATCCGACGTAAAAACTCCTGCCAAATCAAATATGCGAATTGGATTCGCTGTGGTGATCCTGAAGGGGAAAACCCTAAAGAACTCATCATTTAATTACAGAGAATGCAGGGTATAATCTTCATGACTTTTCTAAAGTCAGATTTAAATTTGTTACTATAAGATTTTCTCCTGAGATGCTGATATACTCCTGATATGCTCTTGAGATGAGAGTTTCTTGAAGAGATCATCTTCCAAAAACATTCTCCTGTGTTTTTCTGGTAATGAATTAATGTTAGCATTTGCTAATGTAGCTAATTAGAACTAACAAACCGAGAACTGTAATTGAGTACAGTAACCCTCATGATAGAAACCATCAGATAGTCTGGTAAATGTAACTTCTCATACACAACAGTAGGAGAACTGTCTAGGTATGAGTAAACAGACAGTCTGAATGTCTGATTAGTTGTCAATCAAACACAACAAGAATGACACTCACCCATCTGCCAATCAATGTAGCCATAGGTTTAATCACATAAACATGTGTATATATTTATATGTTATGTGTATATGTGTGTATGTGTACATGTGTGTGGATGCAGGTATATGCAGTGGGTGCAAGTATGTATGCATGTGTAGGAATGTCTGTGTATGGATGTGTGTATATGTGCTCTTCTTATATGTGCCTGCTTATGTATTTATCCACATGACACAACACATCCACAAATGTATACTGTTTATGTAGTACAAATGCATAGTGTGTATGTGGTACAAGTACATACTATGTATGTCAGACAAGGAATAATACTGATGTATATCTGTCTGCACTAATCTCTGCTCTGTGTTTTTGGCTGCTATGATGCCCAAATTTCCCTGTGGTGGGAAGTTCTATCTAATGTTATCTAATCTAATCTAACATACAACTTTTAACTTTGTGTAATTGAATAGCATTATTTGATTACATGATTTACATAAAAATTCACTCCCTGGTCATTTGTCATTAATGGGAAAATTAGCTATAGAAACAAAAATTCAGGGTTTACTGCAGTTTATGTATGTAAAAACCATATCCAAACCTCATCAGATCTGCAACAGTATAAACCTGAATACAAACTGACTGTGCAGAGTTTGGTGGTAGTTCTGGTAGTTGTGTATAAAAATTATATATTATATATATATATATAAAGTATACACTCAACAATCTAATTTGATCTATGACAACAGCTTTGACTGTTAAAACTGTACGTAGCCATTTGCAACTAGTAGATGGGATAAAACCTAGCACACAGATACTGGGACATCATGTAGCATCAGTCAATATAGTAATCATAATCATAGTAAATAAGTATATTATGTTCCCTGTATTTATTTAGATTTGGGTGAGTTTTAAATCAATATCACATCAAAATATTTCCTCTTGTTAATACTGTATGACAATTGTTTAGACAAAATATTGACCTGGCTTGAACAGATTCACATTAGAGATTTGGGAGTGTGTTTGTAACCTTACACTGTTCATGTTGGAAAACTAGTAGTAGTAGACATTCCACTCTGTGTCCACTGATGTTAAGACTGTAAACCTATTTGTTAGCATGTGTGAGGACAGAGGAAGGTGACATCACCAAAATAGACTGTTTACAACTGAGACACACACACAGCTGCCTCATATCTTTTACAGTGCCTCCAAGCTAATCCTGTCACTATGACGACCATACATTACAAAACGTAAACAGCATCCTCCAACCTGACAGGTGGGGGACGGCTGTCTCCGGGCACTGCTGCACATTTGGCGATAAATACAAATGAGGTGTGACAATGTTTGTGGGAATTCACTGCAGTGAAGTGGTGTTTCGTGGACGCAGTCCATCCCTGACAGACTGAGACTTCACAGGATGGAACATACACCATATTTATACAATCCAGGCTTATTTTACACATCTTGATTCTTAGAATAATCAGTTCTCCTCGTGTAAAAGTAGAACAGAATCAAAAGTACAGTAAAGTCAGTATTAGTCAGTACTAATTGTAAACATTTAAATCGTTGAGGCATTAGAATTAGAAATACTTAATGTGTTGAGGTTTTTTGTTTTTTTTAAAAAGACCAAAAATACACTTTAAAGGTTTCTGCCCAACAGCTACAAATAAACTATAAATACAATAAATAAAATATAAATATAAATAAACTACAGTATGTAGTTTACAGCAAGTCGGCCTGGGTCAGATGCAGGACACCTCCATCAGCTGGGGATCAATCAGCTGATGGGCAAGATATTAAAAGGAGGAGCAAGACTAGGGGAGGCACATGTGAGAGCAGCTCAGGGACAACACACAGGACCTGCAAGTATTAGAATACTTAGTTTGGGCAAAACTTTGTATTTAGCCTACTTCACTGGACATGGGTGAATGCGCCACAGACTAGGATGCTCATCTTTGACAGATGATAGTTTTCTTTGTTGAAAGACACAACTTTGTCTTTTGGTGAAGAAGCACAGCCTGTTGATGGTGTGGATTTTTTTCTCCTTTTCTTCTTACTGCATATTTGCACATATGTACACTAGCACATATGTGTTTACATTGTCTACACTGTTATAATTGCACCATTCACACTGTTACATGTGCTTATGCCGTCTGCGTTGCATTTTTATACCACTTTTCATCACTAATTTGCATTTTTTTTATTGAACACCATGTTATATTTTGTGCATTTTTAATACATATTTTTATCTTTTGTGTTATTTAGATGTAACTGTCCCTTCACCGTACGTATAAGAGTATTCATTCATTCATTCATCTTCCAAACCCGCTTTATCCTTTGCATGGTTCCGGCGGTCACTGGAGCCTATCCCAGCTACTCAAGGACGAAGGTGGGGGGTGGGGGTGACACGACACAAAACCACATTCATACACTAGTGCAGGGAAACTGGAGGCAAGGTGGGTGAAGCGTCTTGCCCAAGGACACAACGGCACATGATCAGGAGAGAGCAGGAATTGAACTGATCGCCAACCCTTCGGTTACCAGACAACCTGCTCTTTCACCTATCACTCTCATGGGTGATGAGTGGAGTAGATGGACCAAGGAGGTATATGAGGAGTAGATGATTCAAATCTGTACCCAGTGGTTTTTGGACAGGCTGTTTCTTGAATCACAGTTGTAGAATTTTAGCTCAGCTTAGTAGACTGTAACTCTAGAAATCTTAATACATTGACATCTGTTTCAATGGGGTGTAACATCAACTGCATTGCTCATGGAGGGAAGATATTGCCATCTCAGATTACAGTTCTGAAACTCTATGCCATTCAGTGTAACAGAGACACTTGTGTTGAAGCAACCCAGTGCAGTTCTGTGGCAACAGTGGATCAGGTCCAAATCAAGTTACTTGAAGCTCTGGATGTTGTGGGGGTAGAGGGTGTGTTCCACGTATTGGGGTATCACACCCCTCAACCTCTGTGGGAATGTCTATGATGAGGTACTGGAAAGGACGGTCAGGACGACAGCTGAAGCTAGACCAGTTCTTTATCCCCTACATCTACAGGATCCTGGAGGGTGCATGGGAGTTTGCCCAACCAGTTCACAAGTGCAGGTGGGGGTTGCTTGGTGACTATAGGGTCCACTGCCTGTGGATCCCTATATTCAATTCAATTCAATTCAACTTTATTGTCAGTGCTGCAGTAGGTACAGGACATACTCAGAACTGACATTACGCTTCTCTCAGACTCTGGTTGTAACAGTGACCATTCACCTAAGAAAAAACCTAAAAGGATATATGCAAATATCTGAATAAAACTAAATGTATTAAAAAATTAAAAACTAAACTAAACCTATATCGAAAGCTTATGGACTGGATTGGATAATGAATGGAGGCTGAGCTTGGTTCACATTGCTGGTAGGTAGGACGATTTGTTATTATAGTGGGCTGAGCCCCACAAGTGCTTTTTCAATAATTCTGTTCATTACATTTAGGGACAGAATTTCTCGGTGCAGTCACAGAGTAGAATGTGTGTGGTTTGGAGACCTCATGTTTACACTGTGTTTTGCAGATGATGTGGTCTTTTGGCTTTACCAAACTGTAAGCTCCAGCTTGCAGTCAAGTGTGCAGCTCTAGGCATAAAGATCAGAACCTCTAAGTTATCTCATGCTGCATTGAGAGTGTGGTTTCCATCAGTCAATCAATCAATCAATGAATACTTTATGTATCCTCGTAGGGAAATTGCTGTGTCAGCAGCTCACATGAATCACGAAAGAGTCACGAAAACAAAGTACACATAAAAGCACATAAAAATGTTTTTTAAAAATGCGTAAAAACAACATGCACACATAAAACCATGGGGAGGCTATGAGAAATTGTACGGTCTGATGGCAGAGGGGATGAAGGATTGCCTAAAGCGCTCTGTCCTGCAGCGCAACAATAGCAGACGGTTGCTGCTTCCAGTCTTGTGTCCAGACACAGTGGTCGGGACTGGCCAGGATGCTCTTCACCTTGCTTTTAGTTCGTCTCTCCATGACCTTCCTGGATAATGTGGGGAGGGTGGTTTCAAACAGCTCTCCAAATTTTATTTATATAGCACAGATTCAGTTAAAAGGTAATATCATTTACAGTACATGAGTTGATTTGATCTGCCTGCTGGTTGGGGATAAGTCTAGGAGTTTCAATATTTCTCAGTCTTATTCCCAAGTGACGGAAGGATGGAACTACAAATCAACTAGCAGATGAAAGTGCATGAAACAATGTGTGGCAATAAAAACATGCATCTGAAAAAGATGTAATAACTTCCACAAACAAAGACAGCAGAGAGAAAACTACAAACAAAAGGTTCACTAAATGTGATAGATAACTATGGCTCAAGACACTGTCCTCTGCCCTGAAAACTGCCCTTAGATTTAGATTTATTTACCGCTGAAGTCAAGAAACTTCGATAAGACTGGGTGGACTCCTATCATATTGGGATTCTGTCACATATTATGCAACACCAACACAATGTATAACCAACCAACTATATAAGCATCCACAGAATTAACAGAAAATTGATCAAGATACTTAGGACTGATCTGCCCTAATTTTTCAGATATGTGTTATACATTTACTCCTAGAATGTTGTGCTTGTGCATTGGGCTTCGATTACAGATATTGACAACTTTTGACAAAGTTCTTCAGGAAACTTCCACTTACAGAAATAGGCAAACCTCCAATGATTAGTCACACTTTATATATAAATATATCCATGAATGGCCTGTCTTTGCTTACTGTAAATGAATTTTGGACAGATTATTTTTCATTCAAGAAATGAGAAGGGAGAGCACATGGAGACACGGAGTGCAGTCAAGAGTGGTGGGGAGGGGGGGTCTGGGACTGGACTGGATGGGAGAAAGTGTGTCACTTCTCAAATTAGACTTAGGAATTTGTGTATGAAGCTCACAGGAGGATTGGTTTCAGAAGGGGTGGGTTTGCATAATGTGTTTCTCACTGTTAAACACAAGACATATTCAATCATATAATGTATATATTCCTTAAAAACACCTGGAATTTCCACTGTAATTCTTGTGTGGTCAGGCAGACGGGGCTTCATTAAGTAGATCCATAAAGTGGTAATACTAATGGTCCATAAAAAAGGGATTAATTAAAGGAGGCCACTGACAGCCAACCTACACTAAAGCGAATCCCTGATGAACTCCATTTACTGACTGGTGATGGTTCATTTCTGTTATAATGGCTCCATCTTTGCAAAGAGGGGAATAACTTATTTTCTTAACTATCTCAGCTTTGTTTTGAATTAAGTGGCTCCATAATCATATGCAAGGCACAGGTTCTCGACCTCTGAAAGTACAATACAATGAGGAAATCAACCCAACACAATGGAACACCAGATAATGAAGCAGAAAATAAATAATTACAAAATAATTACAAATTTCCAAATAGTTTAGGGCTTGGACTTTTGCAAATAACGACTGAATACTGAGTCGTCCTTACATCATATTGTAATTTCTAGTCATATACTTAAAAAAAGAACAACGTGAAACTTTAATATATTTTGGGTCCTTCACACATTAACATTAAATATGTCAAGCCTTTTTTGCTTTGATTGGGATAAGCATGGCAAAAGGCGTGGTACAGGGAAGCCAAGAAACACCTGGAGGAGTGTCACAGCTTGTATGGTAAGGTCTGGAGAGACTGGTTAGAGGACAGGAGGAGGTAGACGAATATCACCAGAGGCCGACACTCCTTCAAGGCTTAAGTAAGTAAAGTATACTCCTGATATTGGTTAATTTTCAGACAGATATAGGGGCATTTAAATGTGTGGTCGACAGCCACACATCTGAACTGTACATCACATTCTGTCAGATGAAATCCACCAACCCTTTTTTCTGCTCAAGTTCCA
>JAPTHA010000013.1:14188463-14204393 GCA_029814585.1 Gymnapogon annona
AGCAAACAAAAGAAAAAGTGAGTTTTTCTGCAAATATCTCATTAATTGAACATAAACCCAGTGTGTCTATCCACTGTCCATCCAATGTTGTACACACTGATTCAACTTCATGAGTTTTACTGGGGAATCAATGTTGTAGAAAATGATGGTATTTCCACAGTAACATAATAATAAGTAATAAGTCCCTGAATATCCGAAAGGCTCATATCTAACGGCACTAAAAAGATGAAAAATGGCATTTTACACCAATTATTGACATGTATCAATAGGATTAGTGGATCAACAGGTATTAAACGGTTTAAATCAGTAGATGGTATAGGTTGGCGGTGGATGTGTGGGTCTTCATGGGTTAAATGATGGGGTGAATTACTGTGATCTTTTTTCTTTCCTTCCTTGATCATCGTCCCTTTCCGAGCATGTTCTCTTTTTTTTTTTTTAGTCTGTCCTGCCATCTGACACTGGTTCTGAGGTGAAATTCTAGAAATAATAAAACTGTAGTCTGCTTCCTACATAGCACTGAAGCACACAGACATAAAATGTCAAATAAGATGAAATGTAATGCAGCCGGTGTGAGTGTATGTCGGACATTTGATTTATGCTCAAAGCAGGGGGTTAATGAGAGTCCCCGTAGGATGTGATTTACAGTGATGCGTCGCAGAGCCTTCATCCCAGCCGTGTCGTGTTCTGGCTCCATCATGTCTGTGCCAGTGTTTTATGTCCATTGGAAGCGTCACGAGAGGAGCCTCTTCAAGCACTTGCTCTCATTGTTGTCCCTCTCCACCTGGTACATTACTTTGTTTTTGTATTTAGTAATGCACAAAGGCTACAACTAACCTTAAAAAACAAACAAAACAAAATATTACTGCAGAGTACTGAATGGATCTGCATGGGTAAAAGTAATCCACGGGTAAATGTGAAGAGGACAGTGGATAGGTACACCAGTTGCTGTGTTCATCTTAGAGCTCAATATATTAGAAAAAAAATAAAACAGCGATTTGACGTAATTAATTGCAACCAATCACTTTTTTTATTCAGAGTGAGGCTTGCAACAATTAATATTTAAAAGTAGAGCTGTATATCTTTAAGATTTTATCCATAATGCACTTCAATGATATTCTCGCCTTATTTATTTCATCATTTATTTTATCATTAGCTTTACTGTACCTTAGAATCATGTATTTAATATAGAATTCTTTCAAAGGAAAGTGTAAACCATTGTTTTGAATCATAACACAGTACTATGTAATTATTTACTACAAAACAAAATTTCTCCATTCATAATTTTTTAGTATAAAACTGAATGCAGTCTTTTTTGAGACAGATCACTGGTAATTGTTCTGTGTCCACTTTCCTGCGTGGTTCTGGGAACACTGGCTGCTGTCTCTGGTATGAAGTAGTGTATCAGAGTGTCTTAGAGCTACAGTGTGTTGGATTAGCCGACCTCCTCCTCAGACACTCAAACCCCTTAAACAGAAAAACAGAAAAATTAACCCAACGACATGACAATTAAAATTTTCTTGCTTTTATTACAATAACCTCTGAGCTTCGGTCTTTTAATAATTTGGCCCAGGTTCTGTTAAGTACCAAGGTTTGGCATACATCACATCCAAATTTAAATGTAAGAATCACAGAATGAATAGACAGTTACTAGGCAAAAGATGAGCTTTCCATTAGTGCAGATAGGATGTAAATGAAGCCTGGTCACTTCTCTTACCAGTACGTTACCTCTTGTCACAATTTATATATTTTTAATATATAATAGTTGAATATATATTCAACTCTAGGACTTTGTATTACCCACACCATGCTAGTGGTGCATCAATTTGTATATTATATACATCATTGAATAAAAAAGGAATATAACTTCATTATAGGACAATCACTTGCATAGCTCTGGTATGTACGTAGCTCCAGTTTTGTTTTGTTTTTTTACTGCATCTGCCCAAATAAAATTATTCTCTGTTTTTTGTCCTAACTTTTAACCCACACACAGGCTAAGAAGGTTATAAATCAAGTAGCTTTTCAAACATTGGCCCTGCAGCACCAGCGTATGTATGCTCTGCTAAAAGTCAGTTTTTACTTGGTCTAATCCTGGAAAGACTGCAGCATAATTCAGTTCTGCAACAGAACTGAATTCTGTTGCAGGGTTATAATCCTAACTGTGCGTCACAACACTGCTTTTAACATTGAAAGGAATCAATCGCAATAATGGGAGTATGTATTTGTAAGACAGAGACTTTAGTTTGTCGTGGATGTTATAATAGATGGATGAAAATAGATGTCAGGCCATCTACTTTTCATTTTTTAATAATTCGTGCTAGCTGTTTTAAGTTTGTCGCAGACTGGATAAGACTATAGACTATAAATTATTTTTTGTCAATAAAATGGTCCTAAAGACTGATTTGGTAGGTGAGCACACAGCATATCAAAACCCAATATGACAGACATCAATGCTATGCTATGATAAGTTATGAAACCTGCAGTACTAAATTAAAAGAGGAATCACTAGTGTACTTATTAGAGATGTATTTCTCAATTGTTCTGGCTTCAGCACCCACCATTATCCCAAGCCACAACTCCAATTGTGGAAAATGTTCAAATTTTCGCACTTATTTAACAAGAACATGGAGCAGTACATGATAAGCAAGTTTACAAAAAACTAATGACAAACGAGAAATGACAAGTCGGTGGCGATACTTGAGAAACATTCCCTTTTACATTCAACTTGCTGCATTTTAATTACAAAGAAAAGTGCATGAGGCGTCAAGAATATTCATGAAACCAGCTTTGATAACCCTGCATTTGTGGATACATACTTAATAGGCTACTGATCGTGAAGCTGTGACAGTAACTTCCGCTTTTGAAAAAATTAAAAGTCCTTTCATGCACAAACATGAAATAAAAAGTTCAACTACTGAGAAGAACAATCAAAATGACTGAAAAATGTAATTAAATACACAGTATAACAAGTCAGGTACAATTAAAACAATTCGGTCACTTTTCAAGAATTAATCAGGAGACTGACGTGCAGTCAGAACATTTCAGTAACAGCCAATTTTAAAACAGACTAAAATGATACAACCTGTAGCTAAGTAATCTCTTACAACAGTGCACTACAGAAAAACAAAACTGTTTCTTTAGTAGCAGTTGTTATCCCAAAAACTAAAAACAAATTACACAAAAGCATTCAAGCAGGTAAATGCTGAAAAGGAGAATGAGGAGGATTAAGTCGCACTCGCAACAACATTTGGTTTAACACCATCATCAAAGACATTAATAGACCAAATAATGGGAGGACAGGGGGATATTTCACTCCTGAGTCTCAAAGTCTACAGTTACAGTTGACAAAGCAGTGCTCAGTGTCCAGTCTGTTCCTGCATTTATCTTTATCTGAACCAGAACTGAGATGCCCCACTCACAGACGTAGGTAGTGCATAAAGGCAGGAGGATACCGGCTGTTGCTCTCAACAGTCTTCACCAGTAATGGAAGAGGCCACATGACAGCTCCACCAGCTGACTCTGTCTTTGTGTCGAAGTGATGTTTCCAAAGGGGTTAGAAAGTAGTCATCAAACTGCTCTGTTTCTTCTGGTTTACCAAATGCATGATATATTTTAATGTTCCATGTAGCACATGTACAATATCCTTTGCTTTGCAACGGCCTCCCAATGCAAAAAACAAAAACAAACAAAGGTTCCAAGTTACATGTGTATATTTCTCAAGTGTTGTAAAATTATGAACCACACAAGAACCAGTGAGACAGGCTCATGGACAAGAAACGTATGTTGAAGAAGTTTGACCCTCCAGCCTAGAGGACCCAAAGAACACCATACAAGACTGACCCTAGGAAGAGACTGGAGGTCAATTTCACAGCCCATCCTCCTGTTTCCATGATGCCAACACCTGAAAAAACAGCATCCAACCTGAAGATGCACAGTTTGCACACAAAAGAGGTATTGGTATGGATACGCCATAATAATGTCAAGGCTGTGTTGTCCCCTTTTACATTCTGGGGAATGTTAAATGGTGTGCAACTGAAAGGCACATAATAATGCTTGAACAAATCAATCAACCATAATCACAACCAATCACAATTAAACAGTCGATTATGATTTTCATATTATGGCCAAAAGCGTGTCATATTTGTCACATTTGTTGAAAATAAGCAAAATTGAAGACTTTAGAAAAAAAAAGGTTAAATTGATGTGTTGATGAATTATAATTGATGTAAATAAATGCATAAAGTTTAGAAGAAATCTGGTGCTTTAAAGGTGTTTTGTGTAGAGTCATAATCTGTACTGACTTTAAGAAAATAACCCCGTATCATCCCTAATGATAATGGAAGACCATGTGATCAGAGTCAGCTCAGACCTACTGACACAAAACCTGAGGTCATGAGATTAGAAAATAATACAAAAAATGCAATCTGGACCCAAATCTGAAAAACACTATTTAAATCAGACACACACACATGCTATAGTCTTTACATACACCACCCCAATTGCAAAATCTAGCACAACATGTAAACTCATTCATTCATTCATTCATCTTCCAAACCCGCTTCATTCTCTGCAGGTACTGAAAATTGTTCTTATCGCTCTCCTTTCTCTTCTCTGGTTCATTTTCTAAAGTCACAGCTGCCTTAGGAATTGACGACCTCCTATGTATGATACTTATTTTACAGGTAATCATATATTGATCCTTTCTTTACATCAATTAACATTAAAAAAGGATGCAGGGGCTTCACATTTAGGTTGTCAACCCAGTATGTGCAATCTGGCTCAACTCCTCCATAGAGCCCGAAACTGCAAAGTCAGAATTCAATTACAGCCATTATTATTCACGAAGGAATTGCACACACACGATAACTTTGAAACGACTAAAAGCTATATGCTTGATTATACCTTGGCACAGTCTCCAGCGAAAATGGAAAAATAAGAGGAATGTGCATGGGAAGCTGCCAAAACCACATTTACTATAGGGTTTGCAGAGGTAATAAATTCATGTTACAGTAAACTGCAGCCACTGCAGGGGCAACAGGGAAAGACCATAGAAGAGTCACTCAACTTGAACCACCGAAACACACACACACACACACACACACAAATATAAACAAGTAATTCTCTTTAGACCATCTCTCCATTTACTTGAAGCAGCCTACATACAGCAACACTGACAGCACTGGCTGTTATGCAATCCTCTGCTGGAGATGTGATATGCCATCACACACACATGCATAAACACACATTTCAATAAACAATGTAATCAGACAGTAATGACACACCTACTATACAAATGCTGTTACATTAGGCTGATAGCATATAATTGAATGCTGTGAGCATGTGAGGATGCACAGTGCAGATTAATGAGCCTTTGCTAAAACCATTATATTTACAGATTTTAAAAGGGACATGAGCAATCAGCAGCGTGCAGACCCTGCCTCAAAAGCTCAATATAGGGCTGTAAGAGACAGAGTGAGAGTCACAGATACAGAGCGCGGAAGGAAAGAAGACACCAACAAACACAGGGCAGTCACACGCGTCTGGTTACTGAAGCACGTCACACACAGTTCCATGAACTGCCTCTGCTCACACAAATCCTACTGATATGTGAACTAGATTTTCATTCTTGCGACAAGATGTAGCCAAACTCTGATTACGCATGGTAATATCATTTTGTATCACTAAGCAATATAATTCAAACAGTGCAATAATTTTCCATGGTGATAAGTGGCTGACTATGAACCCAACATTTTGTGAAAAAGTACGATTTTAATCATTTTCATATAAAGAACATCAGCAAAATATTATGATATTATAGAATGCACATATTATTTCTATGTCGTTTGGTCTTTATGGTGTTTGTTTATGATCTTATTTTCATACACTAAATGGTATATATATAAAACACAAATATACTACACATTATTTGGCAAATGCCCCTCCAATTGTCATTGAAAATAAAAACAATAATAACAGAGTACGAAAATGAAGTTAAACTGCACTTGCTTTGAAATAAAAAGTTAGGGTTAGGGTTATAATACTTAGCCAAACTACACTAGAATCAAAAGTTGTTGTTTTTTTTAAATCTAACTACTTCATTCTTAAAATAAGCACAGCACTAAATCAACAATGTGCACAAAATACGTACGGAATTTTAAAATTACCTTTGATGGGGGAAAATTAAACAATGATAATAACAATCAACTTCTTTTGGTAGAGCGCAATATCTCACATTTTAGATGAAAAATTGAGCTACTCTAAAATGGGCTGATTATTGGCTTTGAGATCTTTTTTTGTTTCATGATTTGTGTTAAGTTATCAAAGTCCATACATAACTAATTGCATGTCGACTTGTTCACAAACATGAAAATGATGAATTGCATAAATATCCCGTGGAGTGCCGGTGTAGTGCAGGAGAACCGCACGGAGGTATGCCAGTGCTCCTGTAATAGCTCCGCTTGAAGGGGAAATTAGCTAAGTAACCATGGCTACCGTTGATGTAGCAATGACTGAAGGACAATCCTTCAGTCGCTCCAGAGGCAAATGGGCTGCTCTGAATTATCGCACGAGACATGATTTTGCAGCGCTCGAGCCATATATACATGTGGGATGAGCTGAAGACACAGCGACTCTGGAAATACACCACAGTATATTTTAACCACACGTTAAGTATGTCATATCATAGTGGCTATCAAGCACCGAGTAACATTAGCAGCCAAATAAAAAAATAATAATAATAACAAAAAAAAACAACAAAAAAACGGTATTAAATATTCTTCCTTACCTGGCTACTCCTAACGGAGCAAACCCGGACCGTCTAGTGTTTATGTCTGTCCTGCTCTACGTGGACACCAAACAGTAACACCGAGCTGAGCTTTGTGGATAAAAACACGGAGAGCTGTCTCCGGCCGGCTGTCAACCACGAAAATGTCGGTAATGTCTCCTTCCAGCGGCACGCCGACTAAACACACGCAGGGCCGGACCCCGAGGCAGTGACAGTAGGAGGAGACTGCTGCTAATAAATACCTCTTGTAAACATAGTACCGACCGTACTCTCGCGAGAACACGACAGGCTATCCGGTGGAAGACGAGGTCTGGCCCAGATGACTGATACACTTCGATGGCAAACAATAGGCCTAGACAAGCTAAAAATACATTTAAAAAAAAACAAGCACTTACAAATCATAAAACATAGGGCGTAATATTCTGTCTATCTATGTTCACTAAAATAAAAAATAAAACAAGATATAGTGTGATTTTGAAAAGGTAAGACTTTAAGATTTTTTAACAATCATGCTTTACAGCATAGATGTGATTACAATAGGATGCATAATATTGTGATTAAGTCATATTCAAAATAAATACTTAAATCAATTAATCAATAAAAAAGGTGGTTATAGTTGTTTATGAATTCAGGACATGTACAGGCATGCACTGTAGGCTTTATTTTTGTAACTTTGTATTGGCTATAGGAGCTTAAAGCTCTTCCATCTACATAAGTGCAGATTTTTTTAATGTATAACCAATATTTAAAATGTCTTTATGTATTATGAAATATTTTGCTTGCACAGAGACACAATTAAACCCTTTTCAGAGTTCTAAATCCATGTTTTGGTTCAGTCCATTGAGTATTTTGAATGTCTTTTAACTTTTTCAAATGTTTCTCTTTTGCAATGGCTTTGTATTAAAATACAAGTATGTGAGTTTTATTTGTTTTATCTTCTGGTTGTGTTTTTTCAAGCTATTTATCCTATTATTGTGTGTCTGATTTGATCAGTTTTAGTTTATCTTACATGACCTTCATCTAATGCTTGAAGAGTCCCTGTCATATACTTCTAGCGTTTACAGTTGTGCCAGTTTAGAGTTTGTACAAATAATACAGAGGTTGTATTTGACTTGTAAACATCTATCATCATTCCTACTACCATTACTGCAGAGTGGTTGCATAAGAACTTAAAGCAGAATGCATCATTGGTCAGCTGGGACTGCTTCTATTTTTTGTGCCGTTCCTGATGCAGTGTGGTGGAGCAAAGTGAACAATTCAATCTTCTCCCTTCTTTTAGGCAACACTATAATCATATGGTCTACCAAAGTGGTTTCCACCATTTTGCATCTCAGCAATATGCAAGAACTCTATCTGCATGCTAACTACACCAGATAGACTTCGGTCTCACTGATTGTTACAGGCTGACGTCAGCTCTGAGATGCAGTATTGCTCAAACTAAGCAGCAGCTGCAGCAGCTTGGAAGCAGCAACACACTGGGCATCGCACCATTATTTAAACGCACTGTAAATCACAGGGGTACCCGACACATACTGTCATATTGCATCCAAACCATCCTTGCTCAAATACAGGACATCTTTTTTAAAAGCACAATTTCTGTGTTTGACTAACAAACTGCAGAACAGTGTTTATGAGGATTCCACTTGAAATGCACTAGATTGCTGATTAAGTAGTACTCTGTTAATATGCAAGACTTATCAATTTATTTTTTTAAAACGTGCACAAATATGTAATTTTAGTTTGGGATCCACAAAGAGCCCTCAAGCAGGACAGACTAGTGAATTAATAACAATAATTTATAAGTAATGATTCCAAATTTGTATCTTTGTTTTTGTGTGTTTTTACATTTCTGCATGTAAATGTAAAAGCGCAGTTTTAATGACATCATGCTTATCAAATGCACAAGTGTGTCATAACTTAACAGTGGGTCTACAACTGCACTAACCATCTACTATTTACTAGGAATTACATCATCAAATTTCCACTTAAGAAATTCCAGTTGTTGATGGATGTTTAGATTTTTTTTAGATCCAGATTTTTTTGTTGTTTTTTTTTGTGTGAAAGAACACTTTGTAAATGAAACCACATCATTTTACTCTTTCACATTATGACTAACAGAAATACTGGATGGATAGCTCAGTTGGTAAGGTACTGGGCTGGTGCACAGGGGATACAGGGTTAAATCCCCGGTAAGAGAGTCCAGTGGGTTGTGTCAGGAAGGGCATCCGGTGTAAAAACTCCTGCCAAATCAAATAAGCTTATTGGATTCACTGTGGCGACCCCGGAAGGGAAAAAGCTGAAAGAAATCATCATGCTATTCTTTTATTAGCGGCTGGATAGCTCAATTGGTAAGCCACTGGGCTGGTGCATAGGGGACCTGGGTTTGATTCCCAGGATGAGCATCCAGTGTGGGTCCTTGGGCAAGACCCTTCACACTGCTGCCTACAACTGTAGCCTCAGTGTCTCATTGTCCCGGTCCCAAGCCCGGATAAATACAAGGGTTGTGTCAGGAATCTGACTCCTGCCAAATCAAATATGTAAATTGGATTCACTGTGGTGACTCCGGAAGGGAAAAGGCCGAAAGAACTAATCATGCTATTATTTTACTGGTCAGATTTATCTGTATGTGATAATATTTTACAGTCTTGACTGTTAATATGCTCAGGGTGATTTTTTTTTTTGTCTCACACACTCATCCCACCAGCCTGATCGGACCCTTTAGTGGTCCGGATTTGGCCCAAGAGCCATGTGTTTGACTTCCCTTCTATAGAGTCATATTAGAGGCCTATACATTTTTGTCAATTCAAGTATGTATTGTATGTTGATGTAAATCCAAACCTCAGCAATGGAATCATGTCTCACATGATCATGCATAAATATGTTCTTAAGCCCACATGTGGTTTGTTGGGACCTGGTTGGTCCATAGCTGTCTCCATGTGGCTGTACAATGTAGACCACAGGATTCAGTTCTGGACAGCTGCTCCTCTAACATAGTCTTGAGCTAAAACCATTACAGTAAGCATTGCTGTTGGCGGGGAAAGCAGTGTTCAACAGTGCTAACTATAGGATCTCCAGTTTGGGAAATGGTACAGATGAAGTGGATCTTCACCTATACCATTTAAATTCTTATACCACCTATACCATTTAAAGTCACCTACACCATTTAAAGTCTTGTAAAGGTTCACACTGCCTTCCAAAGATAACTTTAAAGCCTTCTTTTTGTCTGTATACTGTTTCGTGATACTGGAAATATGCTGATGTAGCCACAAATCTTATCAGTTGTATGATGTCTTCTATTGTCAGTTTGGTTCTTTTGTGTAATGTTTTGTCCTTTTTGAGTCTGTTTTCTACTATGTTTATTGTCACTTCAACCGGGGTTTTTGTGAAAAGTTATATTACGTTGTGTGATATGAAAATTTCACCTGGCTGTTCGTTGATGTGTCTGAGATCCTGTGCTAACTGTATGGAGTTTTTGCAGTGTTGTTCTGTGAGTCCAAGAAGTGGTTTAATGATTTCTACAAGTGATTTTGCCAGGTTGCACGTTATTGATCCTATACTGTCTACAATGGGGCGAGTGGTATGTTTGTTTTATGGACCTTGGGTGTGGCATATATTCGGGGTGTGATGTTGGCTGTGGGTATGAAACGTTTGTATGCTTCCTGAGTTATTTTTTGTACTTCTCGAATAGATTGTGTTTAGGTATCTCTAAATTGTTAGTTCCTCACTAGAGCGATTTTTAGTTTAGTTTAAAGTGTATTATTTTCCTGTTGTGGGTTTTTTTTGTTAAGAGTTAATGATAATTATATTCCCGAGTTTTTGTCGGCACTTTTTGTTAGATTTAAATTAATACTGAGGAGATTGTTACTATTAAGCCTTGTATGTTCAATCTTGAACTTAAAATAAAAACTTTGAATGAAAAATTACGTCAATCCGCATCTGGGTCAGTTCTCTTTGTGAATGATCCTTACAGGACAGACTGACCATTAATTATGAACCCAGCGGATTTAGGAACAATTAAAAATGAGATATTCTCTCAGGGAGAAGCGCTTAGACGCCAGCAGGAACAGATGACGCTGTTGGCGCAAGACATGTCATCCCTGTTTCAACGAGTTAAGGCCGACTAGTCTTCCCTGTCGGCCCTGGATGATCAACTGACTCAACAGTTACGTGAGATTCACGCCAAAATAACCGAACCCATTCAGATCACTGCTCCTACTTCACCTGAAGGGACTTAATTTAAATTTAAGAGATTTAAATTAATACTAAGGAGATTGTTACTATTAAGCCTTGTATGTTCAATCTTGAACTTAAAATAAAAACTTTGAATGGAAAAATTACGTCAATCCGCATCTGGGTCAGTTCTCTTTGTGAATGGTCCTTACACATGAAGAAGAGACAGACGGCACTATTTGCATTTCTGGACCTAAAACCCACTCTTAAGGAAGACGGAAGCATACACATCAAAATACACCAAAAACTAACACACACAGACCAATATCTTCTTTGGACATTGGAACATCCCACAGTACACAAACTATCAGTGGTAAGAACACCGTACAATAGGGTAAATATGGTTACAGACACACAGGAGAGGGAGGAAGAGGAGGCACACATACAACATGCACTCACACAATGTCAGTATCCACACACAGACAAACAAGAGCAGTAAAACAAGAAGCACGTCAAGAAAACCTCAAATCAGTCATTTCAGACCACTGCAAGAGAGAAAACAGTACATGGACTGGAGAAAGGCCAGGATCATCTGTGCTGAAAGCAACAGGTACCACCAATGGATCAAGGAGGCCATCGAGATATGAAAACGTGAACCAAAGACAATGAACAGGGACAACGGCTACACCTTACCGCACACCTGGGATGCGCTCCTAGAGAAGACGTCAGACAGCAGGGGGCATAACGACCCCCTGCTGTCTGGCCAGTCCTCCTGAAACAGCCCGTAAGACAAATCACAACATCATGTGACGCTTCTGATGAAGACTACAGGAAGTAGCTGAAACTAGTAAAGCAGGTAAACAAACACTGCATTGTCTGTTAAAAAGAACCTAACTTTACACATATACCATTTAAACCCATAAAGACCTAAACATATACCCCGGTCTAAACCATATACTGATCTAAACTGTTTAATACCTGTTCTAACTGTTTAATACCTGTTGATCCATTAATCCTGTCAATACATGCCAATAATTGGTGTAAAATGCAGTTTTATGAACAGTTACATGATCAGTGGATTTAAACACATTTGCACTGAAAAAAAATGCAAAATACAGAGGATTATGGTTAATATGATAGTGGGTAGTAATAAATCACTAAAGAAAGGTTAAATAAATAGAACGTTTCATTTGGGAGCTGATTTAAAATAGTACTGGGTTATTTTGTGTTAAATAATATGTAAACTGTGGTTGTTGTGTTACATCCTAAAGGAATATACTTGTTGTATGTTGCCACTGTTAACTGTGCTGAAATATTCCCAGGGTCATGTTATCTCATCTCATCTTATCTTGTCTTATCTTAAAACATTACATCATAAACATGATAAATGTCTATAATGTAAAAAGCATCCTTATATAAACGGGATGCTTAGAGAACACATAAATAGAGGAATTTAGATTATCCAGACTGTAATTGACTGGTGTAGTTTTCATAGTTCACACATAAGTCGTAGATGCTTTTAAAGCTGTTTGTATTTGAAGAACATTGATTGGTCAATTTCACATCATCACCATCTGCTGCCTCTTGAGTGTGACTCCTGTTGGTTCTATGTAGGTGGTGAGGTTCAGTCTGTAGAAGTTTAGAAGCATGTCTGGATGGACGGTCCAATTCCCTGGACACCTTGTTAAGCAGATATCAATGCCCTGGATTTATATCAGTGGATATAAATGTTAAAGATACCGTGTATGGAACAAAGATACAGGATGTCAATTAACTCACTCTAACAATCAATGATCACCCTTATGAAATTTATTAATGTTGATTTATTAGTTTGGTCAATGGAGGTCTTAGTAAAAAAAAAAAAAAAAAGTTTGTTTATGCAAACCAGAGAGTGACAGTGAGGACTTGTTTGTCTATTCTCTCTGTTCATTTGTATTCAACAGGGTTTACAGTGTTCTATGAGAAGTAAAGGAGGAGAAAACAGACAAACGGAGAGAAAGAAGGAGAACTGCAGCGACGCAGAGATTTTAATCAGTGTAAGTGCCTCCAGTCTGACCTGTCCCACCTCTCGTCTTTCCTCAGGTTCCATTAACACACACACACACACACACACACACACACACACACACACACACACACACACACACACACCATGTATTTTTATTACATTGCCTTATATTAATATTCCAGATACGAGAGTTATATGGTTTAAAATTTTCACAAGTTTTTATTTTTATGGGACAACTCAGTTTGGTTTTCTGATTTCACCTCATTTTGAATTATATTTTACTATTATGGAATTCATTTTTTTCCTTGTATTCTGGCAATTAAGAGGTAAACCCCGATTTATTGAAGAAAAAATATATGACACATTGTACACATTGACATATTGTACATGCCAGGTGATGTGGCCAAAGAGGTTGAGTCACTCACAGATAATCCATAAAGGTATTTATTTAACTCTTCTATTTAACCTCAAAACAAGTATTAACCCTCAAACTGATTTATTTTCTCAAATTATTTAGAGACACACACCTGTGCTACAAATTCATCTAAAATACAGTGGTGAGTGCACTTTCTTAATTGTCAAGATGCTTGTATATAAATTACATCACCATAACTTTGTACAAATAAATATGAACATTGCATAATTATCCTTTTATAATAATAATAACAACAATAATAAGCATCCTAATCCTATTGATACTATACATATAAACATGAATGTAAATATAATAAGCTAATCTGATGAATGCATAAAAATCTAATCATAAAAAGCATCGTGTTAATGCAGCAAACTCAAATACTTATGATGAGACCCTCAGTGATCTTTAATACAGCTTTTCATTGCTTTGCAAGAAGTCCTATTTAGCATAAACCTTCCTCATTTGCAGTGCAATATGTATCTAATCATTTGAGAGTACATTGATATCACGCTGATGTAAAGAAATGCAAGCAACAAGACAAACACCAAAGGGTGTGTTTAAATCAAACCTGGTAGGAGGATACTTTACCTCTAAACAAACATTCACAAATTGAATTTGAATTTGCTTCTGTCATGTTGAAATAAGGTCATTCTGTCCTCCTTCTCTGCTTCGTTCCATCCCTTGCACTCTCCTCCCTCTCTTGTCCTCCATTACAGTGTCTGTCTCAGCATAATGGCAAATAGCTCTCAGTGAATTAGGGAGGAGCCATTGCAGCACCACTGAATGTATATTACATAATCAATATGGTCTGCCCTAAAAGTGCAGACACCATTCGCTGTCATCTGTGCTGCTGCACACAAAAAAAATCCATCCATCTGAAAAATGGACTATCGATACATTTATCTCTGTTGTGAGGACTCAAACTGTAGCGTAGACTGTAGCTCGGGGGACGATTGAACGTGAATGGTGTGGTAGAGGAAACCTAGGGGTTTTATCCTTTTATTCTTCATTTAGTATCACCCGCTCACACTAACACACATTTTTTTCTAGAATTACAGCAACATTGGGATTAAAGTTCCTTAGAAAAAAGTCATTTGAGTCCTACAATTGTACATTGTTACAACATGTACCTTATATGGCGTAATACCACTGCACTATACTATATCCAGTTACTGTTGTAAACCCATGAAGTATCACAGATACCTACTTAAATGTGCTTTCATGCAATGTTCGATGACTTTCCTTTTGGGGCAGCTGTGGCTCAGTTGGTAGATCGGGTTATCCAATGGCTGAAGGATCGGCAGTTTGAATCCTGGCTACAACTCTCCACATGTCAACGTGTCCCGAGCAAGACACTGAACCCTAAATTGCTCCCAGTGGAGCTTGGGAGTGTCTTGCATGGCAGGAGCCGCCCACTGGTGTGTGAATGGGTGAATGTGAGGCCAGTGTCAAACGCTTTGAGTGCCTTAAATGTGTAGAAAAGCACTATGTAAATGAAATCCCTTTAATCCACTTACTGTTTTGTCCCTGTTACAACTCATTACACAACAGTGGGAGGCAGCAACAGTCTGTAAGGTCCAGTGTGGTCTACAGGGGTTGTAAGGTCCACCTCAGCATGAACAGTAAGTGTACCTGCTTTGTTAGGTACATGAAGTAATGCAAGTAGTGATGTTCAAAGAGTTAATGTGGATGTTCACAGGTGTCTGGATTAGCACTAATTAGATTAGATTAGATTAAATTAAATCAGTGGCGGGACATGCATTTCAGACCTGGGCCTGCAGTGATGTCCTACCCGACTTAATCCACCTCTTAAAAGCATAATTCTGATCCATGGCTTTGCACATGATGCATTTAGACAAAAACACATACAACTGCATCACCTGAACATAAAGTCATGTACAACAGAGTTATATTAGTCTACTCAGGAGACTAATAACAGAGAAACAAAAGGAACTGACATCGATCAGACACATGCAGGTGTTTACGCACGTGCCCATGTCATCCTGCGTCCACATCCTGGGCGACATCCCGGCGCAGACTGGCGTGGACCGGCAGCACGGGCTGGCACGGACTGGTGGCATGGACCAGCGCCACGGATCGGCGGCACAGTTACGGACCAGTGACCGAATACCCACGGACCCGCGGACACCCACGACCGACAAGCCGCTGGTGTCCGCAGGAGTCCACCGGTGTGCCATGCGATCTACCCACAATACCTTACTATTCATATTCGGTAATAATATATTTTTAATAATAATATTAACTTGCTTTTTGGAGCCCGCCACCAAGGTTTACCGTTCATAGTTAGTTAGCAACTTGAAAGTGTTGGATAAATCCTTTTTCCTGCTAAGTCTTTCTTGCTAACGGGTCTGCCCGTCCTCTTTTTACAGGTTTGAACTTGTCTTGAAAAGTTTTTCTTGAGAATGACATTGTAACTAAATCTGCAACCAAATCGATATCTTCGCCTCCTTCAAGCCATTGTGGGTTGAAAAAACTAAAACAACTTGTCACACTACACAAATGATCCATTTCCTTATTTCCTGTTTATCA
>JAPTHA010000013.1:14270821-14282488 GCA_029814585.1 Gymnapogon annona
ATTAATACATTTTTTTAGCTGTTGTTTATTCTTTGGACCGTTCATTCATATTTACAACCTCCCCCCCCCCCCCAAAAAAAAAAACAAGAACAAAACTCTGTGAAGCCCTTTGAGACATCCAGTTGTGATATAGGGCTCTACAAACAAAAGTGAATTGAATATTAATCTCCAGCTAACTGAATAACAGTACTTCTTAATATCTCTTGCTGTAGTTTGCACATTTATGCTGGAACAAAGTGGCGTCCTATTGGGAAGGGACCAGGGCTGTTGGAATGTTAGAATGAGCCCATCAGATTCAGATGCCAACTGTGCCAACTCCAACCAGACGCCTGTGTGATCCTGCTGCGACACTGGAGAGGGTTGCAAATCAGTTTCTTTGTCCTCATGCTAACGACAAGCACATCAGGTTTTCTGCAGTTTATTTCAAAAGCTGTCTGAGCTTTCTTTGACTTCATGCAATCTTGTTCCCATGTCTTCACAGCTCATAAGTATCTTTAAATTAGAGTTAAATTCAGTCATGTAAATATAAACTAATCACCACAAGCGCACCACACTGAACATTTTCATTACGTGACCTTTACAGACGTAGAACCTGTGGGACGAGCCTTAAGTAAATATGCCAGGTTACCAGTTAGTGGAAGCCAGCAGCCGGAGGTTTACGCCCCTTTTGGATGCCGTGCTGCACATCTGTGCCTCAGGTGCTGCCATCAATAATAAACAAAGCAGCCAGCACCTACGATTGAATTACTACGTCCGACATCATACACAACAGCTAGGTGAAGGTAAGATTAGTGAACAATGTTCGGTGCAGTGGTGGGGGCTCATTACAGTTGAGTGACAGCTGTAGCAATGTCACTCAATTGTAGCCATGGAAACAATTCTGGGCACCTGACATATACTACAACAAAACTCCATGAACATTACATGGACATAGGAGTGTGTGTAATGCAGGTCATTAGTCAGCCCTCTGAAGGGGTCTTCTTTAACCATTTTAGCCACAAGTACACATTATAATTCCACTCCTGCTTATCCATCTTCAGCATTTGACTTCACATGAAGATGCTCTTTATAGTTTTTCTAAAAGTGGATTTTTACCCCCCCCCCCAAAAAAAAATCACAATATATTGCTTAGAATAGTTCCACATTTCACACTATCCTAAAGTGTTATGATACCAGCTATATCATCAGTTTCTCAGCACCACACAGACCAAGATTCTTTTATGCAGTGCTGTACAGTTAACATGGAGTTTTATTTATACAGGAATCAGTAACAGTGGATATCAAAAATAAATGAAAATGAGTATTTATTTAAAACATGTCAAAGCCTTTTAGATGTACACAAAATATTTCATATTCTTTTCCTTGCTGCTTTATACTTTATTTGGACAGCTCCTAAACCACACCTGCTCCTTGAATGTCCAAATCTCTGTACATAAATGGTCCACAGCAATGTGAAATTTAATACGGTTATTGAACATTTCTATAAAGTCTTCAGAATGGACCCCTAAAATACTTGTGTGCCCATGTCCTCCACAAATTTTGTGAGCATGCCGATATGAATATACATTGAGCACATTTTTTAACATAACTACACCAGGCAGCTTTCCTTAAAACTTACAGAACAGATACTGGGTGAAAATATAGCACCTCGTCCCACTTCATACACCAGATGAAAACCCAAATGAGGATTACTGCAGTTAAGTAATTTGTGTTGTATATGGAAAACTGTGTATAGGCCGTACATAGCCAGTCAGTCACAGGAATGACATTGTTTGAAGATATCGTCGTAATTTGAAAAAACAGCAAAAAATGACCATTATATTCCATCTGTAATGCCAGGGTCTATTTGAGAGTCTCCAAATCGTCTCTTATGCTTACCCATCTAGAATGCACCATCACTGTTTATTAATGAGCCAACATTATTTTTACACTCTTCCTTACATTTAAATAGACTTGCTTAAGCTGCTTCAACTGAAAACAGAATGTAAATGGAGAAGGAACTTTTGGACAGTGGTGTTATTTGATGCAATGCTCTCTATAAAGCTCACCGGATGACAAATGAAGAACCTCCTTGACAGAAGATTGGCACACCCCTCTCCCTAGCCTAAAATGACTGATGAGCTCAGTGATTTTAAAGTGATCAATGTGCCACGAAGAATGCATCTGACGTATGGAGAGATGGGGACAAAGTGCACGTTACTTCCAAGATGGCGCCACAGTAGGCAGCCTCTTACAGCAGCTCCTAACTCTTTTTACTACTTTTAAGTTTTCTGCCTCGACTCTTGTGTGTTAATTGGACTCTTGTACGACATGGACATGCATAATTTTGGAAGTTTTTGTGAGGTTAGTAGCCTGTTTGCTACTCTCATGGACCTCTTCAACACCACAACAGGTGATCTCATGAGCGAGGGGACGGTGCAGATGAGTTTCTCATCGTTTCTGGTGGGTAAAGGAAGATCTACAAACAAGATGGAAGAGCTAACGGCGAATGCTAACCAGACTGCAGCGGGACTACAAGCAGAGCAGCCTCCTGCAGTCAATTGTACACCTGGCTCACGGACAACACACCGTACTGTTTTTTGGTTGGTTTTCAACTGGTGAGAGCGGACCGAAGTGCGGGGGAGAATGGTGGATGGGGGGGGGGGGGCTGGCAATTTATGTGAATGAGAGATGGTAATGGTCATCTGTGAAGACCAGCGTTGAACTGTCAGCAGCCGATGCTACGCTACAGTGGCCTGCAAGGACATTCACACCACTGTCTCTCAGCTCCAGACGACACATCCACAGTCCCTCATTATCATCTCTGGGGACTTCAATCATGCATACTGTCTATGCTGTACAGGAATTCAATTGTTGTATATCTGTCTACTCTATTTTTATATTCTTTGTATTTAGCTCTGCTGTAATCTGAAATTTCCAATGAAGTGGGACAATAAAGGTATCTAATCTAATCTAATGTGAGCAAGTGAGAATTGGTGTAAATTAGGGGATTAACAGAAACGTCGACAAGTCGACTTAAATTTGGAGGAGTCGACAAGTCGTGATGATGTCATCACGGACGTCATGACGGACACACATGGCTGTCCAGCAACACACACACAGTGTCTGCTTAGGCCAGTGTTTTTCAACCACTGTGCCGTGAGAGAACGTCAGGTGTGCCGCGAGAAATGATCCAATTTCACCTAATATTCAGGGGTGTCCAATACGTCGACCGCGATCTACCAGTCGATGGTGAAGGTATTATGGGTAGATCGCATGACATCAAAATGTTGGTATCTGCTTATCATCTTGAAGTGAATGAAATGTGTCACTTGATTGACAGTCAGTCTGACCAGTCACTGGAGTCAATGAGCATGCGCGCATAACCACGCATTATAGCAAGCTAGTGGGTTGACCGGTGCAGACCGGGACCGGATGTGGACATGTGCGGACCAGACCATGCGGGTGGGACCTGGGTCTGTGCCTGAGTCTGGTCCATGTGTGTCTTGTAGATGTCACGTATAAACCTGTGCCTGATCGCTGTCAGTTCCATTTGATTCTCTGTTGGCGTTTTGCGGAAAAACGTAAATATTCTTACGTCGCGACTGTCCGACTGTCACAAAAAAAAAATCTCACAACATTTTTACAGATATTAGAACTCAGTGACACATAAGGCACCAGGTTAAAAGGTGCACCATCAATTATTGAAAAAATGACTTATGCGTGAACCAAATAGATAGCTCAGTTGGTAAAGCACCTGGTTGGTGCACAGGGGACCCGGATTCGATTCCCAGAATGAGTTGGTTGTGTCAAGAAAGGCATCTAACGTATTATCTTTTATATAAGTTGTTCATTGCTAGACAGCCGTGTGTCTCTGTTGTTCCTCCGCTGATAATGTGATGACGTCAACTCGACGTCGACTTTACTGACGGACAAGTCGACTTGAAAAAAACTGAAGTCGTTAATGCCCTAGTGTAAATACACTATATTACCAAAAGTATTTGCTTACCTGCCTTGACCTGCATATGAAGTTAAGTGACATCCTGATATTCCTAATCCATAGGGTTTAATTTGAGGTGGGTCCACCCTTTGCAGCTATAACAGCTTCAACTCTTCTGTCAAAGGCTGTGCACAATCTTTAGGAGTGTGTTTGTGTGAATTTTTATTATACTTCCAGAAGCACATTTGTGAGGTCACACACTGATGTTGGAGGAGAAGGCTTGGCTCTCAGTCTCCATTCTAATTTATTCCGAAGGTGCTCTATGGGGTTGAGGACAGGACTCTGTATAAGCCAGTCCAGTTCATCCACACCAGACTGTCACAAATGCACTTCTGTAAGAATGGTCAAAAAATTCCTAAAAATACACCCCTCAACTTGTGGACAGCCTTTGACAGAAGAGTTGAAGCTGTTTTGCTGCAAAGGGTGGACCCACCTCATATTGAACCTATGAATTAGGAATGGGATTTCTCTTAAATTCATGTGAGTCAAGGTAGGTGAGCAAATACTTTTGGTAATATAGTGTAAGACCGAGCAGAGGGAAGTGAAACAAGGACACAACTTTCTCTGGAAAACAGTTCACACGACTCAAAAGACCCCGGATAGATGGAAAGCGCTGCTGATGTCCTAGTGCGTCCCATGCAATCCTGTACCACATATCAGCTGGATGGTTTATCTACCATTTAAAGAGCAGACAAACTACAGCACTGTTCAAATTAGTAAATGAAACTTTGAGCGGTCTCTGCTTCCTCATTCTAGGGAAGTCGGTGGCAGCAGGTTGTAGTTTTTGTCCAAAGACATTTAATTATACTCTTGGTGAAAGTACACAGAAAATTAAACCAACGGGGACAAACAGACCTCTGTGGAAGTTTGGTGGATGAAATTTATGACTGCTATTACAGCATGGCACCTTCTGTACAAGGTGGGTGTGTTGATGTGGGCGGTGGTATACAGGGTGTGTAAAGGAGATGGAGTATGGCAGTTTTGAGGATTTCAAGCACCCATATGAATGCTGACCACTAGACGGTTGTGACCAGCAGGCATGACAGATCAACAGTCATCCATTCACATACCCGATCGGTCAAGGCTCAGAACAACATCAATAAAGGCTGCGCTTTCCCATCGACTTACCCCAGGGTGGGGGCAATAAGTATATTACAGGGACAATGGTAATCAGTCTTCCCCAAGGACGACACCATTACACGGACATGGAGCATATACACCCTGCCTGTGGGAGGGTCGGGGGCTGACAGTACCAAACAGACACAAAGGTGGGACAATGTAAAATGAGCGTTACTTTACTAGTGCTCTTAATGACATGTATCTGCTTCCCCTCCAGAGTTTCTGACGTAGTTTTATCTCGACCCCACCTTAGCGCTTCAAAGAACAGTCTAGACCAGTATTCTGTGGGGTTAGGGGGGAACATTTGGTCAATTTGTGTAGGCGTCACCCTTGTCTTGGGTGGCAAAAAGCAGAGGATGCAGCCAAGGCACCTTCAAAAAAGCGTGTTAAGGGAGAAGTTGCTTTGGTGGAACCTTTGCATGTCGAGAAGTGAGCCCTGTCATTAAAATGTCTAAATCCCTCATAAAATAAAATTATAGACCACATGGAACCATCCAGACTTTCCTGACTGACGCAAATCTCTGTCAAATCCCACCGTTTCCAACATGCAAATGGAGCTCGAGCGGTATTATCATTTCAAGTAACAAAGACGTCAAAAATTATACACAGTAGAAAGTCGGGAGACACGTTTTGTGACTTTAAATCACATGAGTTCTACATGTTTGTCAATTTAACTTAGTACTCATGAAAGCTGACTAAAGAAATCGGCAAGAAAGCATGAATTTTACAGTTTCAGTGAAGCTGGTGAAAACAAATAGTATGCAATGAATGAATGAATTTGATGCCTGCCAGTGCCACACAATGGGGATAAAAGGGACAAGGGCAACAAAAGACTGGTTAAGGAATGTTTTAAAAACACCTGTTTGGATCATTCCATCAGTCAAGTGAACAGGTTCATTATGAACAGGTGAGTGAATATAGAAAGAACGTCTCCAAAAGGCTGTCATTAAAATGATTGAGTCACAATTTATCACTTTGTGAACAACTGCAAGTAAATGATCCAACAGATTAAGAACAATGTGTCTCAATGTGCACTTCATGGATTTCATTATCTACAGTCCATATCATCATGCAGTGATGATATTAAGAGCAATGAGAAATCATTGCTCTTAAGAGCAAAGGCTGAAAATTGACACTGCCCATGACCTCTGATCCCTCAGGAGGCAAAGCATTAAAAACAGACATCATTCTGTAAAGGACTTCACCTCCTGGGCTTAGGAACACTACAGGAAATCACAGTCTATCTACAAGATAAAACTCCACCATAAAAAGGAAAAGACGTGCCAAAAATACGCAGGGCCTCTGCCAGTTTCTCTGGGCCCAAGCTCTTCTGAGATGGACTGGTGCAAAGTGAAAATGCTGTTGCTGTGGTCCTACCAGCCCACATTTCAAACTGGTTTTGGAATTCATGTGAAGACAGCGTGGCTTTGTCGTAAAAGAGAGCAGGCCCTAGACTAGTAACCTGGCTGTAATCCAGACCCATAACACATTATGAAAAGCAAAATATGACAACGGAGACTCCATTGTGAAATGGTGTATCAAGCAAGAATGGGAAAAACATTGTGTCCTCAGTTCCCAAATACTTACTGAGTGTTAAAGTGAAAGACAATATAAAACATAGCCTTGTCCCAGATCCTACAGAATCTGGGACAAGGTGAGTGTGTAGCTGTAGGAGGAAATTCAAATGAAGTGAATATTTGGGAAACAATTTATATTTACGAGTTTAAACATTAAATATCTTGTAATTGTAGTGTACTCACTCATTAAGTTTTTCACATAATCCTAGCTTCATTGGGAATCAGGCAGTACACCTGATTTAACAAAAACGCTTCTCAAAAAATATACACCAAAACTTCCTGATGGTTTCTATCAGTGAACCTCTCAAAATGAAAAAGTCCATGGTTTAACAGAAGCAGAAAAATAGCTGAATGAAAGGCACAGTCCATTTCATGGACAGAAGTCCACGAAATGTCACAACTGCAACTCAGCAGTAATCAAAGTACCCCCTTGCAGCGGCTATTGCCTAAATGTAGTACATGACAACTATAAATCTGTCAGTGGTGTGTGGGCCCTGCAGATGTGGTTCCAATACAGTGATTGGTTGCAGTAACTCACAGGAGCAATAGTCTGCAAAATGTTGACAGGCAACCACAACACACAAAAGGAGCAATAGTCTGCAAAATGTTGACAGGCAACCACAACACACACAGCCTCACCTTCCTAAGGGTGGAGCAGAGACACTAATCGTTTGTTAGGGCCACATCTCGAGGCCAAAAAGCACAAAATGCACTTTGTTAAATCCAACCTTGACCCAGTGACCTGTACATGAACATCAGACACAGTCGTATGAGTCAATGATAAACAGCATTACAACAAAGCACACACACTTGGACTACAGCACTGAATATGAGGCAGCTCTGCCAAACGCACGGACAGTAGACCATATACGGTAGCTTTAACGCAAGAATAGAATGTATTGCACGTTTGAGTGATAGCAGTTGACACAATAGACCCACAGTAGTTGAGTGCGGTGTCGTAGTTTCCACTGCCAACACTGACAGCTATGGAGAAGTTTGCGGTGTGGGCATTCAGGTCTAAGGCATGAACACAAAGCCAAATGGTCGCCTTAAGCTAGAGACAGTACCGTCAAATCCGGCGTAGTGTTCGTATTAAGAGTATTCGTTGTACCTACACTTAAAGAATACGGACGAAGGTGAGAACAACAAAAGCTGCCCTGCTACAAGCCCCAAACTGAACTTTTCCAACTTGGCCGTTCCAATGGGCACAGCTGTGGAGTTGCACCAGGAAATAGCGGAGGCCTAGGCGGTCGGACCGCTTATTACGGCCGAAATGTGGGCGAATTTCCCACCGATATGCGCAGGAACCGTCAGTAAAACCCTCCGAAAGACATTTAAGATGAACTCAGGTGGCCTCGTAGCGGTCAAATGTTTTAACTTACCCGCAAAGTGCGATTCTCCCGTGGTTGAATGTCGATCTGTTTCCCTCAAACCACAGCAGGAACTTACTCTACGTCACGTGCCGGGCTGTCATGGCGCGGATTGGCTGGTTGTCAAAGCTGGAGCACACAAAGGATACCGGGAAAAGTAGTTTTTCAACGGTACGACTAAACTATTAGATTCATGCTGGCGAAAGTGAAGGCAAATTCTGCACATTTATCTAGTACAAGTACAGCTCTTTATCTAAAAGTAGACTGTGATTAAAAAAAAGATATGAATACTTAGGGATTCGCTGAGGTATGTTTGTGTTTTTGTTCCATCCATTTAGGTTGAAGTGAGTGTTGATCATGTGAAGGCTTTGCAACGATGGCAACAATAACTAGGAAAGCACCCGGAGATCAGACCTCTGCCAGCAATCACAGCGACAACATATAATGCCCTCGAAGTTGTTACCCAGCAACAGATAAACAACAGGGCCAAGTTAACACGTCAGTTAGATACAAATCTGCCAGGTGGGAGGTTATTGAACAGAAAATGCCATTTAGAAAATCCTGGATCAATTCCAGAATCGAATCACTTGTTATTTGCCCCCTGAAATTGTCATTAAAACCAGTCCATGATTTTTTTGCTTTGTGTTGTTGACAAACAGACAGACAAACCAAAATGGACCATTTCCCTCAACTGCATTAAAACTAAATCGCTCCAATTTCTTGTGATTGAATGTCTGGTATAAGTTTACATTTTGAGGATAAAAGATTCATCGACAAACTGAAAAAGGCTCTATAGGAGTGTTCATCTATTTTATATTGAGTATATTGGAATATTCTTTTATAATTCACCAATTTCCAACTGCAAATAGGAAGTAATTTGGATAATATGAGAAATTTTAAGGCACATTGTTTTTAAACATTTAAATGATTTCTTCACACATACGTTGTCAAACAAGGGCTTGTAAATTTGTTACCATTCCTGGAATGATTTTGCTCTAAATGAGGATTTACAATCTTTTGTTCACATCATCTGTTTCTAATCACATTGTAAACTTCATTATTTTCTATCATAGTTTCTGCTTTATTTTAAATGGGATGCAGCCTAAATGTTAGGAATATGTGTATTTACAAATGAAATGAAGCTGACCAGACTAAACAGGCAATAAAAGCATACTTTATTTGATCTCCTGTCTTTAATACCTACTTAAAAGGAGTTCATATGTTGACAAAATAGTATGACGCTAACTTTAATTTAATTAGTGAGCAGGACTGTTGCCTCATTCAGCCAAGTGTAGTTCCTATTGTTGCCAGTAGAGGTCAGCAGCGCCCTCATGGTACTTTGATGCTGTAGCAGTAAAGAACTGAGACTTCAAGCTGCAGAAGTGCTTTGTATCTGGAAATGAACCACACGTGAGTCGATAGTGTGACAGTCTGAAACCTATAGTCATCCAAACTTTAGTCATCCAACTATAGTCATCAAAACTTTTTTTAAAAAAGAGAAAAAAAATACACTAACAATAAATAAGTGGTATCAGAATCAGAATACTTTACTAATCCCAGGGGGAAATTATTGGATGTTACAGTTGCTCCATTCAATTCTAATACAAAGTTGCAGGAAAGAAATGATCTACTCAATGGAAAAATATATATAAATATTTACATATAAAGCTCTAATTATACAAATTACATATTAAACGGTGGGTGAATGCTTGGTCCCATCAAGTAATGGTAAGTGTAAGTAATGAGGTTTAAAGAGTTAATGTGGATGTTGACAGGGGTCTGGATCAGTACGTATGTTGTTGGAGTGTCCAGAAAGTAATATTTTAACCATTTAAAAAATACATATTCCTTTAACCTTATGTGTGTTTTTATTTGTTTTTGTATACATACTTCTTGAATTACTCTTTGGCCAATTACCAAATATTGTAACTTTATTGGACTTGATTTTCTACATGACAATACAATTCTTTTTTAAATTTCACAAGAGTAATAAAGTCCTATAGGTCCTGTAATAGCATAACAAGGTGGAAATCAGAGTATTTCTGTGAGTGCCCTATAAAGAGTTAAAAATGAACTGATGGAGCTCCTTAGATGAACAAATGCAGAAAAAGTAAGCATATCTTTTTATACAAGTTATATGTTGACTCCAAGTGGAAGAAGATAGAAATGAACATAGTGAGTTCAAAACCAACAAAATGATCATAATCAGTATAGAGAAGCAGCTCTGAGGGATCTGAGTCTCTTGTTGCAAAATGGAAACCTGAACCCAACCTGAACCCAATCCACAGCTGCCATCTCCAGTCAGCCTTACTCTAACAAACCTAAATTGAGACCTTAAGCCAGACCTGCCAGGAAGTAAGAGCACGCTTATTCTTTGCAGACAGCCAAGACTGAGGAAAATGACATGGAGCACACCAACAATTTCACAAAATGTATTATACTTCAGTGATGTTATTCCAAGCTAAGTAAAAATGTGCACATTTTGAGTGCATGACCTTAAAATGCAGCGAAGGTTGAGCCGTTAGAGCAGTCACTGATCTGACATTCTGTCCTGTGGGCAGTAACAGATGTGACAAGGTCTGAAGTTAGAGGTCAACAGCTGATCAGTGTGAAATTTCTGAAATTTCAGCAACAAACCAGAGCTGCTAAACATATCACATTTTTCAACAAAATGCATCAAAATTTCCACATTTTCAGATCTCAAGTATAGTGGGACAGATAAAGGTACATCTAATCTAATCTAATCAACAGTATGAAGACCTTCTGGAAACTAAGAGGATTATTATTTCATATTCTCTTTTCTGGAATGAAATATACCATCCGTTGAACTAAATTCATTATTAAAAATGTGTCCTCACTTCAGAAGTGATCAATTTTATTGATTTATTCATGATTTATTTGATTCATAATGTATTATAGGTGTAAAAAATAATGATCATACATATACAGATAAGGCAAGAATGGGTTGGGGGTTTTAAAGAGATCCCATTTGTATTATCAGAAGAATTAGAAGACCATGAAATGACTCGGTGGCTCAAAAATTACTTCCATGTGTACCTTATTAGGCAGGAACATGTATCCAGGTCAGGTCAAGGTCAGACAAACCTGGGGGGGAAAGCTGGTTCACCAGCATTATGAATACACAGACGGGTTTGTTTTGTTTCTTTTTTTTGTTACTCTTTGTAATACAAATAAAATATCTAGTATGAGCACAAAGCACCCCGGCTGGATATAGAGGATACCTGGTTCGATAATGTGGTGGCGTTGTGTCATCCGGCGTAAAAATTCCTGCCAAATCAAAAAAGTGAGTTGGATTCGCTGTGGCGACACCAGAAGGGAAAAAAGCCGAAAGAAATCCCAGTATGAGCACAAAGGAGGAGACACACACGAGGAGATCTAGGTATCACTATTGATGACCAGTTATGGAGGAAGTTGTGTAGTGATGGAGTCACCTCCACGTTAAATGCGAGGTACAGACTGATACAGTTCAACTTCTTCCATCAGGTGTATATTACTCCACAAAAGCTGCATAAATATACCAGTATTGTGCCACCTCTGTGTTTTAGATGTGGTGTGGAAGAAGGAACATTTCTCCACTCCACATGGCAGTGTTCCAAATTGC
>JAPTHA010000013.1:14299451-14318464 GCA_029814585.1 Gymnapogon annona
GGGGGATGGGAGGAGGGGGGCTGCAGCGGTCGAGCCCCAGTGATTCCAGTATGGACACTTGACGTAGAAAACTGGAAGAGGCGGGGCTTGGAGCTCGTGCAAAGAGTCTCGAGTGGATAACGGACAGAGCTGGTCTCTCGGAGCCTGCCTTTCATTCATCACCGCAGGAGCTCGTGCGTCAGCCCGTGTTGGTCCACCGCCATCTAAACCATCCAGTCTCCTCCGACACCGACACCAAGGACACCGGGACACCGCAAGCCAATACCTCCGGTCATCATTCGCGGTAAGATCCGCAGAGCAGCGTAAGGCTCGCGAGCGGCTGCCGGTTAGATAACGGATGAGCTCAGCCCGGTCCCGTAGGTTGAGTGAAGGAAAATTGCCAGCCTCTATCATCCCTTTATGGGCTGCGCTCATAGGCCCGCTGGGTGCATTGTGGCGTATCGGCTTTTTTTCCCTTTTTTTTGGTATTGTTCGATTCTAATGTCAGTGCTATTGTTGTAATATTAACAGATAATAACAGGATACTGAGTCTGACGGATTATTTGGGTTCCTTTTCATCTTCTTTGCTCGGCTATCACGGCGCATTACTAATGACGACACACCGCACTGATGGATATGGAGCTTTCTCCTTAAAACGCATTCATGTAGCCTAAGTAACACAGCCGACGTTCACAAAAAGGTGTTTACAGAGTTTATGCATATAGTTTGAGGCTACATTGCTATGCACAGTGTAGTTATGTTATTCTCCTATCTACTGTATGTAATGGCTCTACAACATAATTCAATAAAATAAGGACACGGTGGCCAATTGATTGAAAATTGAATTGAAAATGGATTAAAACCAAAAAATAAATCATGTAATGCACTTCTCGCTGATCAGGTTCACTGAGAACAATCTGAAAGGTCTCCACTTGTAAGATGAAAAAAAAAAGAAGTGATTGTTGTTTGTAGGTGATGATGAGGATGCAGAATGCAGCACTAGAAGGTATATTTTCAGAGCAGTCAGCTGACCTGTTCTGGTTCAGAACATCACAGATGTTCCCACAGAGAGGGACAGCTAATGATTTCGTTTGCAGAATTTCCACTGGCTCTTTGAAATGGTGATTCATGCAATCGATGTGTTCACAGTCCTGTCATCAATGAATTATGTTTAGGTTCATTGGTTTTAACTATGCTGGTAGTTTCGTATTAGAAATAGATCAAATACACTGCAACAAATTCTCTGATTCTAGATTCTAACACAGGGTTCCTGGTATAGTGTTATATTGTTGTCTTTAAAACTAACAGCAGTGTTGTGCTTGGGAGTACTGCCAAAAAAATGCATCAGTTGTTTTCACTGTTATGGACAATGCACAATTTTCCTTGTTTTCTCTGTCTTCATGAACTCAACACAAACCCTGATTCGTAAGTATTTTTCTTTATTAAATCTATAGTATATGTCATACCAACACATAGCATCAACAAACTGTGAGAAAAAGTCTCTGTCAACAGGGTTACTGTAAAAAAAAATCAGGTGTTATGTTCTATTATTAAATCTAGTAATAGTGGGCATTAACGTGGCTGGTCTTGCCTCGTTTAAAGTTAAAGCATTATCCAAGGCGTGTCCCCTTGTACACACACACCTTTTGCCTTCGCTCTCAAGTAGCTGGGATGACCGCCAGCCACCCCTGCAACCCTAGTGACCATATAGTGGGTTCAGAAGATGAATGGATGAATGAAAAAATGTCACGTCCATGCCCTGTTAGCAAGTACTGTAAAAAAATGAAGAAGACAAATGACACCACAGGCACGGGTCATATCCCATTACTTATACCCCTGTAACTGTATCCCATCTCAAAGTGTGCTTAGTTGGGTAATGGCTCCTTAAAAAGATGTTGGAAAGGAAACATGAGGGATGTGAAGTGACTAAATGAACTCTTGTCTTATCAGACATTATGACCAATGAAACTACTCTGAGTATTTAGCAAACTTCAGATGTTACTGAAGTTTATTTGGCCATTTATCCATTTCCTTCTTTAGTGTCAATCTTTTATTTAATCTTTTATGGATATCATCATGGGTATCCATATTTAATCTTTTATGGATATCATCATGGATAATACTGTTTTCTTAATTTTGAAGCTTAATTATTAGTGACATCCAATATTAATTCAGCCTGATTTTACACATGGGAAATAAATGGTCAGAGCGCTCACCTGGATCTGAAATAATGTGTAGACAAAACAGGTGCTTTTGGAGGTCCAAAGAAGGCCAAGGCAGGTAGAGCTGAACTCAAAATATAGGGCCGAGGTATTCTCACGTTTTCGGAGCCGGGAAGTTTATTTAAGCAAAAGCGTTTCAATTCTATGGAGTCTTCATCAGGGCGTTTAAGTGGTACCCGGTTAAATAGAAGGCTGTGTGACCCATTTTACATGTCTTGATTTGGAATTTCGTGTCACTCCTACTCCAGTCCTTTCTGGTCAGATATCCTCCACTACATTGGACTCTACATGTGAAGGGGCTCCATTTGGTGGGCCATCTGGTGGGCTTGATAACCACCGCCCTTACAATGTCACAAATAGAACGCAGGAAATTACATGAGCATAATGAAGGGATACAAGGACCCTTCTAGGTGGGCAATTCTCACCCTGAATGTCAAATATTTTTTTCTGTATCATAAAACTTAGTGTATAGTCAGGGTCTGCTGTGCTGTGTGGTTTTATTTGACAGCTAGCATTACCTCAGCTGCCAAGTCAGACCTTGTAGGTCCTGTTTTATGAAATGAGGGTTATCTCTCTCTGGCTGACAGGTGCGGTGGTATTTAAAGATGAACACCACAACTCATTAGCTTTGATGAACGTTAGCATTAATTTGTACTAAATTAAATGGTCTGCCAATTAGCCTACTAATTACCTCAGGAGCCATGGGTAGTGTGTTAGTGTATTTCATGATTTCGACGCTCCTAGTAGCCAATAACACTGAAGGGCTGACCATTCAATACAAATTTCTCAACGGCGTTAAAGTTTTTTGTCTTTCCACATGGTAAGTGTTTTCAATAAGTTCAGGTTTCATCCTTCGCTCTTTGCCGGTTCTGCCCCCTTGCTTTCATAAAACCAACATTGCCATGAATAATCCATGTCACTTCATTATTTAAGTTCACATACCAAAGGGGGATATGACAGAGGGTTTGTCCACTATTCGTATACCATCAACTGTGTACAGTAGCTGCAGTCCGACACAGATTCAGGATAATCTTAACTATGTTAAATATTGTCAGACACTTTGTATTCAAATTCATCAGTGCCAATGTGCCTTCACTGACTGTAACCCTTTTGAGTCATATAGGAAACATTTACTTAATCCTTACATAGATGGTGTGAGTATTACTAAAAGATACAGGTGTTGTAATTTTAAGCCCTTTACACATTCATGTCTGGCTTTAATGCACATGCCCAGTTGGTAAATGAGTAATGTATTCAGGTGTAATAAAAGTGCAGCAGATCATGTACAGTAGATGTGTTTTACGAATGGATATGGATAATATATTATCAGATAGACATTAACATTGGTGCAGCTCCTTTTGGTTTTAAAGTTCTAGAGAGAGATAGAGTTTGTAAGAAGAGAGGGGCGTGATTGTGATGTAATGTCCTTTGACAGTTTGGTATTTGGAATTGAATGCATGGAAGTATTATTTTATTCATCATGGAAGGTCGAGAAAAGATAGGAAAGCACAACAATAGGACATACATGTTCCATGTTTATTTACTTACGTTTAATTGATCTAATTTACTTCTTAATGTCTCTCCATTTATAAACATCCATGAAAACTCTAAATGCACTCCAAAAATAAACATCTTTGTAATGTCCATAAAGCCTATTGATAAACACAGCAGATGTGGAATGCTCATCTGTATCTGCTATTATTGCTGTCCACAGGCCGCTGAATTAAAAACATGATTTTTATTTGCACACCTCTCTGTTTTTGCATCGTACTGGACTTATGTTTTGCAGAAGTTGAAATAGTTGAAATTGAACCCAATTCTAAGTAATTGTGTCTGATGTGGATAAAAGATTGTAGGATGGCTGTTTCATGCTTGTTGAGTTGGATTTGAGAGCTTCTGTTCTTACGGTATTTATATTCCCTAAGAGATAGCTCCACATTAAATGTGAGTCTAAGGTTAAATTAAGATCTAATGAATGTTATATAATGTGGTTTCCAGTTCACTGTTTGTATTTACTCACATAATGTCCCTCTTGTCCCACATCCCCCCATCTACTTCTGGCTCCAAAAATGATCATTTTCACCCAAAAACTACTCACAAGCTGAAACTTTTGATACACCTGTAATATAATGACAACTAGAGATGATTTCTTTTGATCTCTTAAGGGGTTGCCACAGAATATCCAATTAGCTTATTTGATTTGGCAGGAGTTTTTACACCGGATGCCGTTCCTGACAACACCCGCTGGTCACTCTTTCCAGGGATCGAACCCAGTTTCTCTTATGCACCAGCCCGGTGCTTTACCAACTGAGCTGTCCAGCCAGGTCAATATAATGGTGACTAGTGCACACCCAAATAAATATAGTATTGTCTGAAATGCAGCACTTTCTCTTTACTGAAAAAGGATAATGATCTGAAACCAGGTACAAACTGTGTTGGTAGTTCATTTTTGAATGGAACTATAATATTATGGTGGTTGGATCAACCTGAAAAAAACTGTAACAAATAAAACACCAACATGCACCGAAACTAACCATCAGACAGCGATTTATGTTAAGCTATATTCTATAGACACCATTCTACACCTTTGAAGTCAAAACCACATATTGTTCAACTGGTCAAGTAGGTTTTTGAAGTGAAAAACATTGAATAGGAGAACCAGCATCGTACCACCTCCTTGCAAATGCGACACAGCGTTGCCTCATTTGGAACCTGCCTGTGTGAGGCGATGGACAATACAGACTAGGTGTCGTGAGTGTTTTATTCCCATTACTGAAAGAGGGTCTTCCATTTAAACTGGACGGTCAGAGTTGGAGTTCCCTGTTGGATCTCTGTAACTGTAACACCTATTACATTCTTCACTAGTTAATATAGGCATTTTGTTAATTGCTTGGCATATGTGTCATTTGTTTCTCCGTAAGTGGCATCCACAGCACCGTCCAACCTCTATCTGTGGATATGTCCCTGGAATGTTTGTATCTGTAAAATGCAGAGTAATCAGTCGCTATCAGGGAGTCTCGTTAACAGTAGTTAACTTGGTTGGGACTGGTAAATATAAGGTACAACACAGTATGGAACCCTTTTACCTTCTTGTAATACGTCTTTCAGAACGAAAAAAAATATGACTGGCTATTCTGGAGGATTACTGTGGCGTGTCAGTTCAGTAGTAAGATGCATGAAAATGACCCATTTGGCAAAAAGTAATAAATGTCTGCTACTAGATGTATTCGTGTTCATTCTTAAGATGTTAGATTTGATCCTGTTAAGATGCAAAAACATCTACTGGGAATGAGATTCATTCCAAAGTCATTACACTCATTTCCCAGAACAAAGGATTACACTTTGGAGCACGTTTTTTTCGGTTTTGTTGTCAATTATGCAACTGTTTGAAATTAAATTAATCTGCAAATCAGTAGCGTGTTCATTTTAGCTATGACGTGATCTGATTGAATATTTTGTTGATCATTATCGGTGATAGCTAAATATTTTTAGGGATTTGGATATTTGGATCAGGTTCTCTTATCAAAAGTTTGAAAATTCGAAACAGATCAAATCTAACACTTTTATTGAAAATAATCCCTGAATTATGGAAACAGGATCATAGGTTTTAATAGAGTTCTGATGTGTAACAATGGACTAACCTGGAACATAGCACTTACATGCATTAAAAAGATTATTGCAGGGGAAAAAAGCAAAAAAAAACTTAGCCTACAGTTATATCACAAACCACTTCAATTCCACCACAAAACTTCCAACTTAAAATGTAATTTCGGAAACTCATCACTACCGCAAAGACCTTTACTATGAATGTGACCTGATCAAAACTAGTGAATAGAATACAATCTGAGAGCGTGACACATATCTGCAATGGGAGGACTGGTGAGTAAACGAGATTTAATGCTCATCTTGGAAAGCACAAACACTCATCCCTAGTCCTCTAAAACAAACAAAAACATTTCATTTCCATATGTTTTGAATTCTCTGTCTTCTTTCTGACCCTGAGAGGTATATGCTAAACATCTCAATTTACTCTGAACTCAAGCCTCCCAGTGATTCTCAACTCTCACATATAACAGTGTAATGTGAGATACACGACTTAGATCTTGACTTAGACCTTTCTAATGTGAAAAATGCAGCCTCCCCCCAACACACATACATTGTGTGTTTTACTAAAGGGACCTTGGAGATTAATGACTGCATAGGTGCTGCACTGCAGAGGGGAGGCCAGGGAGGAGGACAAGAAGGGGGGCAGATGGGGGGGGGGGTCTGGGCCGAGTTGGGTTGGGAGGAAGGAACAAGGAGAGATGGCGATGTGGATTAAAAGAAGAGCAAACCAGAGACGCATGGAGGGTTGGGACTAAAATAGGAGGTGAGAGAAAGGTCAAGATTAGGCTTTGAAAAGGTGAAACGTCAGACTCTGGAGAGAAGATGACGAGGAGGACAGTGTTGTGTGTGAACGGCTTCATAGTTCAGGTATTGATAAATCAAAAGCCGTGTTTCCACTGTAGGAACTACAATTTAGTTTTATGTGTCCAGGCCATTGGTGCATGTCTCCACTGCAGGAACTGCCCCCGCAGATCAAATTACAGGATCCTTTACGGGGTCTAACTACGTCCCTGCTCCGGGTTAGGTACTCCAAATGGCCCTGAGTTCAAAGGGTTACTCTATACCAATTGGGTAGTCAGCCCCAGAACAAGAGAGGGAACAAAGCCCTGAGGAAGGTAAGTATATAATAGTAGGAATTGGGACATGAATGAATTTTACTATTGAAAGAATAAGATATTGTATTTGGACGCAGATTTTCAGGCTTAAGTTTTTGAAATTGACCATGTGCAAAAATTCCAAGTGATTACTTTGCGAATGGATAATATTCTGCATTTTTGAAACTCCCCCTAGAAGTTGCTTGAGGTGGAAAATAACCAAAATTGGCCGTTTGTCTGTGTAGAGAGGTGTGTCACAGTGGTGTAGAGGAGCTTATAACATCAAACATATCCTCAAATTGTGCAAACAGATACAGAAGCACCAAATTTGGCAGGGGGTAGAGAATATCTATTCATTTTGCCGTCTTCGTCACTTGTAAAATCCCAGATGCTTGGACACTAGTATGTATTAATCGGACTGATTAATTGCTTTTATTTAGTAGTACTAAGACTACACAGTTACATTACCCCTGCAGTCGGCATTCACCAAGCTCACCTACTCTCACTCACCTGCCTGCAGTGGATCCAGTGGAAATCTGTACCTTCAGCACCACAGACACCTTTCAACACTCACTCACTCTTGCTACATGGAATGTTCCTACCTATTTTATTAGTATTAGAGCTTTGGTTTAGAATTGTTCCTGTATCTCACCTTCTGCTGCCTATGTGATTGGACCTGTTCCTGTTCCAAAGTAGTCTCTTGTTTGATGCTTGTTGCTATGGACTAATTCTGGCTTTGCTGCTTTGACATCAACATGTCTGTCCTGGATATATATGAAGCGAAAATACATCTTTGACGTCTAGAAGTGGGCCTGAAAGCAGAGACCATGTCAATGTGATAGTCGGGCATCACAAGACGAGTCTTAGCAACAATAAAATCACTGACCATTACGGACAACTGAAACAAGACAGAGTTGTTCAGATTAGTTTTGGTCAAGATCTGCATAGCCGGGTCCAGCAGGAGTCTGGTGGTATGTGTAAAAGGGCCTGTCGCTATCAACAACTCCATCAGCAAGGCCCTTGATGCAGCCACGAAGAAGCTGAAAATGCATGTCGGATATACTGCTCATATTTGAAGCCAGTCCCTTATCAAGGATAATGACACTGATGTACTCATAATAGCACTGTCTGTCCTGCCATCCCCTCAGGAAACTGATATTAAAAAGATGTAGATCTTCTTCGGACAAGCACCTACCTCCAGATGGACACCAATTTCTGACTTTGTTTCTTCGTTTGATCCACTATGGCTCACCTGGACCTTGTGTGATGAAGTGACTGAAACCTTCATCACTGTCAGACTCTGTAGATAGTGTTTGACAAAGACCTCCAGAAGCAGAAGCCTTATGATGCCATTCCACCCTCACATGCAGCCTTGAGGTAACATGCAACGTGTGCTGTCTGCTAGCCAAGAATAATCTAGGCACAGGCAACTTTTAAACTAAGAACCCTTCTGATTGGGAGTAGACTTCAAAAAAAGACACCTGGAAAGTTTTCTGGACGACCATCGCACTGACAGCAGTGTCTTGGCAGCAATTGGAGTGCAGCTGGAAGGGAGAATGAGAGGTCAAATGTAATCGCTACCACCATGACCTCACCTGCACTGGTCTCTGCAGTTGCATTTGTGAGAATGAATTATTGCTACATGGTTATGATGCCCAAATTTGTATTATTATTCTGATTTTAATTTTCAATTTCTGGGAAGTCAACAGTTCTACATCTGCATTTTTAAAATGTAGATGTATAGTCCTTATCAAAGCTAAGGTGAATGGACTTTCCTACAGTGAACAGCTCACAAACAAAACTATGTGTAATACATATACATCAATGCAATGCACATGTGTTAGACAAACATGATCTCAAATGTAATATAATGTACATCCATTTGTATTGCTATGAGGTGATTTATTTCGTTTCTTTGGCAACCAACTAGAAAGAATTGGTCACCATTTTGAACTCCCAAGCACCCAAGAAAGCATTAAGGTCATCATGGTAGAAATCTTGCATACTATGACCAGTATATGTGTAATTCTAAGTATAATTGAGCTAATGTAAGCGTTCCTTTGAGGAAAGTCCATTCAGCTGGTTCATTTTGGCAGCCACCTTCAGCAGCGGTTTAGCAGATTGGACAGAATTGAAGACCGTATCCCAAAGAACACCTGTGCTAAATTCAATGCTTGTATCTTCATGTATATGATTTTTCATTTATCTGCCCTGCTATTAGCACTGTGTGCTTGATTTCTCTTGGAGTACTCCCACTTCCTCCTCTCATCTTAGTGATGGGGGGAGGAAGCCAAACCATCACCAGGAAATCATTTCGGTGATAGTGGGAGGAAGCCCCTGTACCCAAAGACATGCACCATCTAAATTGACCCTAGATTTGAAAGGTTATTGCTAAACTGGTGACATGCCCAGCAGGATACATATATTGCTCCTTCACCCATTGTTAAGTGGAATATCCCCCAGTATCTCTGTGACACTGTCAAGGGTCCAGAAAATTAATGAATGTGTATGAATAGTGATCCACCATTTGGCTCACATTGACCCCCACCAAAGCAGACACAAAAACACCAAACCTGCAGTCCTGCTGTTCTCTCACCTCTCCAGTGAATGCTCCATCATATTTATTACAGCGCAGCTGTCTGTAGGTGTAATCCGCTCCCATCCCCCACACCCATCTCTTCCTCCATGTGACCCTCATTTGTTTACAACAGGAGCAGTTAGAGCGATAAGCAGTCATTGTACCTACATGGAGAATCCTAATTTTAAAATTATACATTATATTTCTCACTCGATATGATTAAAGCCTAGATCACACAGCTACATTTTTACAGTCCCATTACTTGATTGCAGAAATGACTTAATTATATGGTTTGCAGGAGTATATCTTTGTCACAAAGGCATACTTGAGACAACAGCGGTGGAACAGGATCAAAATGACCAGTCGCTGCTCATAGGCTGTCTACTAGCTCCCAAAACATTTCACAACTGAGTCACCAAAAATAAATCTCAGAATGTTGGGAACAAAGTAACTCATGTCTGTATTAAGTTGATCATCCTTGCACTTCAACCAGTTAGGCTTTCCACAAGGTGACGTGCTCCTTCACTATACTTTGACTGAATCATTAATGCTATGGCTGCCCCAAATATTAGATTTCCTAGAACAGTACTGATCAGCAAGGGGGGATGGGACATGTCAAGGGTTCAGGGTGAATGCGAGGCACCCCAAGTTCATAACAGTTTATACAATAGTTCAGTCATGAAGAGTTGACCTTTTTATTTAGATGACCTAATTATTCTACTGCTTAAACATGAACTTTCACATATTGCAGACTAGTTAAACTTCAGGTATATTCAGGTTCATATCTTCATCTTATACTATTAATTGTTCATTCAGAAAGGATTGACTCAGTGTACTTAATCACATTTTTCTGCAGCTAGATGCAGCTAGATTTTAAAAGTTCTGCTAATATGCATTGTTATTTTTCACACCCTCAGTATTTGATGGCACAGTTTCTATCTACAAGTATCAGGGTCATTTAAAACAGTGGATGCAATGATAAATATACCATCCAATATTTCATTTACTGTCTCAACCCAGTATTTGGATACTGACCTTATGTCCCGTTAGAAGAAATTAAGCCTACCTGTAAATTCACCATTACAAAAAAAATAAAGAGGCAGAAGAAGGAAAAATTACACATAAATATAAAAATGCAGAACTTTTGCATGTTGGTGCAATGATGATTTGAGAGGAGAAGAGACCACTGTAACTGCAAGATTAAAAAACTGACTAATTTGTTTCCATTCAAAAAAATAAAAATGGAAAATGCCACCCGGTGAACTGACAATGTCCCTACATCAAAGACGTGGACTTCTTCAGATCAGTGAGTATACAGAGAAGCATTCAGGGATAGTGGAATTGTCCCTCATTCATTAGTCATCTCATGAAATTGCAATGTGAAGCCAAAAATAACCATTCAGATAAATATAATCTAACAAAAACATTAATCCTGCCCTATGATTTTGCTACTGCAATCCAGAACACACCCAAGAATCACCAGAAATTCAGCGGAGTCCAGCTGCTGAACCATTTCAGATTACATCTACTTGTGTTTACCCCCCCCCCCCCACACACACACACACACACACACACACAAATCATCAAATATAAGGCACCACCATGTCCATTAATCCCCAGATGATTAAATGCCCTAGACCGCACTCCTGTCCATTCCAGTGTAGGACACTGTCTTGAGGCTGTCTAAACAACTCCTGTAATGACGCTAACAAAAACATGATCCTGTCATTGTGGACCAAAAATATATAAAAATAATTTATCACAAGTAGCAGAAGGAGAGTCTTAAGAGAGCAGGATATGTCCACACTATGTAGAGAAGGAAAATGGAGATACCTCTGTACAGAACACTAAAAATCCCCCGAAGAAGGAAGGAGCAGTGATATGCTGATGACAGTTGGGCATTAACGCTATCATGCATAGTGGTCACTACAGTCCATAGATATATTAAAATGATTTTCTCTTATATGAAGGGGTTAATATGTACTGTAAATAAATATTGTATGTTTGAGCCTGCACTGCTGTGTGATATGGGCACAGTCTACATCCAGGTTGGACAGAAGTGGTGTTTTTTTTCTGGTGCCTACCAGAAGTTCTGACAACACAATCTGAAACTTTTAATCCAAACTGGATATCCAAATATTTTATTACGAACACTTGTTTAGTGAATTCAGTTTGGTATAGGAGTATGCCAGTGTTCAAAGATTTCATCAAGAGACAAGCATTCTAGCTTTCCTGCAAACTCATCTTTGCAGAAAGGAACAAAAGAACCTGGAAATTTGGTGTGTATGACAACTACCCCAGAACATTTTTAAATTCATTTTTGTTTTGAAACCTTAAACCCACATAGAGTTAGCTTATGGTTAAGTTTCCAGGTTGATAACTGAAACAGTGTAAAGCAAATTGCATTCATTAGACTTGACATGAAAGGTCTTATCCTCCTCTCTTTGGCTTTAGGATGTGTAAAAGACATCCTAAACCATATGGATCAAATGTGACCTTAACTTTAGCCTCCCAACATTATTCATTTGGGAGGTTAAAGTTTGGACCTTGAATGTTGATTTGTGACCACTAGTGCCAACTAAATTCATAAAGTATTCAGTATTATGGAAAAAAAGAAAGTCAAAGAATGTAATTATGTGTGCCTCAAAACATTCTTAAACATCACTATACACTAAACAAAGCTATATCAAAAGCCACAGTGATAAATAACCAAACTGAATAACTCTGTGTTGTAACTTTGACGAATCAATAGTAGCATTGTCAGGTCAAGGGCTAATCAGGAGATTGCAACATTTGCGAAAGCCAATGGTAAGCCTATACTACTCAATTCTGAATAATACATACATGACTCGAAAAAATCATTATTCATGACCAGTGCTACATCACACAGGTGTCTGAACCATGACCACACCTGCTGGAGTAGCCCAGTGACCGACCAGAGAATGCCCGCATTCAGTTAGTGCTTTTACTGCTTCTGTTACAGTGGTTCAGCCGCCTGGCTCTTACCAAGGTAAGGACACCTTCAATGAGTTCATTATGAGCAGTGTTTTCTTACACACAGAATGTCTGAACTCACCTAATAATGTATGTCTGTATTTTCAGGACCGGGGAATCTACTTGCACTTGTGGGTTCTGCCAGATCCATGACTGTCCATAGATGTAATATGGACTTTTTCTTTGGAGAAGCTTTGGTGACATTAAAGTCACTAAGGCGAGAAACAGAACTGTCAAAGAGTCGCACTTCAGAATTAAAATGCTGAAACATTAAATGGATATTGAGTATTTTGTGTGAAGTTTGATCTACCACTGAATTAACTCAGTGTGTTTATTCACACCTTCTCTGAGCTTTGGGCTTGTCCAGTGTGTGTCAATAGGTCCTGTGAAAGCTAGAATTCTTCTTAAAGCCTCTGGAAATTTTATATTTTTGTTACCATGGAGTTTTTTTTATACATGATTCTTAACAATGTGTACTTGTGCAAGATACACCTTTTGGTTTTGTTGGGTTTCATCTGAGCAAGACTTAACTGGAGAGCGATGTTTCAATTCACCATGTTAACAAGAATCTCAAGAGGTTTTAAATAAATGTGTGATGCTTCTCGCTAAAGAGAGCATTCTAGCCCCGAAAATTCCAAAATTGTGACAAAAATTTTGGTGTTTGTGCAAGTGGGTGATTAAATAAAAACATTAACCTTGCTGACTGTTTCCCACTGCACAAATGACTCTATTACTAAAAATGAACACTATTGTCTTGTTGAGAACCTGATTGATGACCAGTGAAAAGTTACATTATGATCACCTGTTGTTTTTGTAGCCAGATACTGCTGAACTTGAAATTGGAACTATGGAGCAGCTGGACAAGTTTCTAAGTCAGTGTATAGAGAGGGTGTGTGTGTGTGTGTGGGTGTGGGTGTGGGTGTGGGTGTGTACGTGTGTGTGTGTGTGTGTGTGTGTGGGTGTGGGTGTGTGTGTGTGTGTGTGTGTGTGTGTTGTGGGTAAGGGTGAGCTGGATGGTGTAGAGGGGAATTGGGAGCATATTGCTTATTTTTGTACATGGTCACAGTGAAGATTCCAAAACTATGTAGTTGAAGAAATAATAATTGATAATACATGCATTTCTTCCATTCTGTTATTTAACTTGTCAGTAGTCAATATGGGAATCTGTCAATGACCTATTAAACGCCTGGTGTAAAGGGAGGCACTGTATTGTTTGCATGCTTCTCTCCAGATGGAATGTATGGATTTTTATGAAGTGCATTAAGGTCGTTTTCATTAGGGCTCGCTACATGTGGTTTACACTGATGATGCTGTTTATGTATTAGACAGGGAAAAGTGCACATTAATAGACAGATATGCTACCAGGATCATTTTCAAAAACTGCCTGCTGATACATGACATGGCAACCACATGAAACCTGGTATATTAAAATACAAACAGCAGCTGTATTCACAACTATGTCATCCATAAGTAAAATACCTGTGCAAGACTGGACAGGATTCAACAGAGATTCTCAACACTCGCTCTGGAGAGTCCTGTCTTTGAGATGCATTTTTTTTTTTACAATTTGAAAGCAGCTATAAACCATGAGTTCTTTGTTCCTATGGATGCCTACGTTGTAGGTATCTATAGTGCCAATTGGATGGTCTCCTTATTTAAAGGTTCTCCGACTGCATTTCAAAAGATAGATGATGTGAAAGTGTTCATGTGAGGGGAAATGTCCAATCATTAAAGTGACCAGTGTTAAGCGTAAGGAAATCTGTAGCTGAGGACCAAACACATGAAGTAAAACTATGATTCTTGGTCTAGACCTTGGTTTGGAGGTGTAAAATTTTCCGAAAATAATTGGCAAACTTTTAAATTTAAACAGTTTCTTCCCCCCATATGACAGCTGTTACAATAGAATTTTTGTTCAATGAATTCCTTTAGAGTCTGCATTTGAAAATGCTCCCTTTGAAGTACCATTTGGGGGGGCTACCTAAATTCTACTCCTCAATTGACAATTATCATATCCAATGCGAGTTTGTAAGGGGAAAAAAAAATTTAAGATCCAGTAATCACTCCAATAGATACATATTTTAATGAACATACACCATTTACTACACAGGACAGTATAAGGGTGGTTTGAGTAAAGTATTTAATATTAAACCTGATTATGTTACACAGACCCAAACAGCATAGGTGATAGTGCAGAGGTATCATGCACAGTGATCTCATTTTCATGGCAACAAGCACAGAGTGATTTTTGGCAGTTCTACCAACTAATCATTTTCTGGTGCCTCTGTGTCAATGGTTTGTTTTATGTATAGGCTGGGCTGCGTGGGAAAAATGACATGGAGCCTGCTATCGCACAACAGAGTGCTATGCTTATGTGTTTACGTCAGCGTGGAGCCTACTGGCATGAAGCACTGGAGCCAAGGATCCACCCTGGAGACATGAATGATTTTGGTGTCCATGTTGTCATCACTTGACCAGCAGAATCAACTGAAGACATGGTGTGTTCCTTTGTGTTTTGTATTATCTAGGTGCTTGAGACACCTGTTCTCTTTGTATAATGGTCAATTCTATGTGGGGGATTTGTGGAAACAAAAAGAAAAGCTGGCAACATAGTCCAACAAAGTCCAATTTGGTGTGTTTGAAAAGATGCTCTTTTGTTTTTGGATGATTTGTGACAGGGACAATTTGCAATTATTTTTAATCAAATCAACAAATCAAAGTGTTCCATAAAATAGAGATGCAGAGGTGTACTAACAGCTGTGCAGAAACAAATCAAATGCACACTAAGTGGTCGATTCATTACCTGTAGGGCCTGTTGACGATTTGGTTACACGTGGCTAGCAGCTAGCATGGTAGCTATGTTTAGCACTGTAAGTCACAAGCCTTTTGATATAATTGAGGGTTGAATGCACAGTGTTTTTAAAGTGAATATAAAGACCAGCTGACTTGGACTCGTCTAAGGACAGTCAGTAACAACAGGTCTCTACTGTCTTAAGAGACAAATTTAAAAAACCCTCAAATGGCAACATGAATATGTGCCTTCTGAAAATGTGCTTATTTCAGATCTCCAAACAGTGTTATTTGCGTAACCGTGTGTCATTTCTATCATTACCAGATCCAGACCTGCAGAGATTGTTCTGGTATTTTCTCACTGCTGTGTTTTGACGGCAGTGCAGTAATCTTTGCCAACATGCCAGATTCCATTCTTTTCGGAGTATATTGCCAGCTGAAAGAAAGGAGGGAACTGAGAGAGTGAAAAAAAAACGAATGAATCAATGGATGTGTGAGAGAGAAAGTGGGAAAGTGCAACACAAAAACAAACTAGCATGGTTTTCATTGGCAGGACCAAAATACCCATCCAAGCCTGAGCTCATCCCAAAGCATCAAAGCATGATGGAAAAATACCAGTGTCTACAGTGTGTGTGTGTGTGTGTGTGTGTGTGTGTGTGTATGTGTGTGTGTGTATCTGCAGTGACCAGACAGTGTTTTCATTACAAATGCCCTTACAGCTCACATGGCCCATTGATAGATTATTGGAACATGTCTAGCATTTCTGTGTCAGCCTTTACAGGCCAACAGCTCGTCTCAGGGCCAAAACGGACGAGCCTTCCAACCTCCTCTTTGCTAATAGTGTTAAAAAGACTGTGAATAATCAACAAGTTCAGTATGAAGGTACCCAAAGTCATGGTGTACGAAAACTGTTTGCTCATGCCAGATTTGAACCATGTGTCATTAATTACAATGCAAATGAGGTTTTTCTGTGGTGTCATTTATTTGTGTAAGAGGTTTCCATTTAGGTCGCCTTGAAATTCTCCTAAATTACTGTAAAAACTGTGGCTTGGAAGATGTATTCTCCCTGTTTGCCAGAAATGAGTTGACATTTCTCTTTTTTTTTGTACCACATACACGTTCAATCCATGGCCTTATGTTTTCATCAATTGGGCTTTGAAAATGTAATTCTGTTGAATGTATGTTGCGACAGAACAATTGCATTTTTTTTTGAGTGAAACATGGCAGTTTTCTTGAGTTCTTTGGTGCATAAGTCATGGCATCTGCAGCAGAACCGTGTGACTCTGTGCTCGGTCCATTCTGGAGCTGAGTCGGCAATCGCAAGAAGTATTGAACCCGAACACATTTGTGCAGTGAATCATTGATGGCAATTATTTCCACCATCACCTTAAACTCATTTGTAGACGTTTGTCACATCATCTCCAATGGGAGACTGTGTTTGTGTGTGTGACATGTTTCGTGTGCGAGATCGCCAATAAATGCATTTCAAACACTTCCCTTTTTTTCCTCTCTTTTTGTCATTTTTGCACACAGCATGCCTTCTTTCACGATGTGTGGAAGACAGATTTTCTCAAAACGAACTGTCGCTGAGTTTGTCACTTGAGAGCTTATGCTGTAAAGATTTGCATCAAACCACACCAGATGTTTTTATTTTTCTTGCTTCTGTACAGTTCTTTCTGTACATCCATTCATTACAAAATTAGTCGATTTTCTTTTTTTGGAGCAGACTGTAGGGTGGTTAGGCTCTGCCACGGGGCCTCCCTACGCTTTCAGCTGCATATGACAAGGGAAAATGTACCTTTTCACCCTTTGATGTGTATACAGTGGTCAGAAGAAGTATGTCAAGCTTCTAAATCACAAGTACAGCAGAACACAACGTTCTTGATCTAATTACAAACAATGGATTGTAATGTGTTAGTTGTTGAAGACCGCCAGCCCAGCTTCAGCAAAGCCATACTTTTCCGAAGTGTTGTGAGAGCTGCTCTCTTGAGGTCATTCCACAGGATCTGTTTGATTCTAGTTTGGGTTCTGCCGAGGTGGATTTTCTTCTTCTGAGCTCATTCTGTTGTAGATTTCCTTCAATGGTCACTGTCATTGCCCAGTGTCTACTGAGCTTCAGCTGGTGCACAGTGTACACTGACAAACTGGATTTATTTTCTCCTCAAGTACAAGTTGAGCTCTTGAGGTCAGCATTCCACACCTGAATCACGGTGCTCCTTCCACCATACTTCTCCAAGTCTTCTTGTCTTGTATCCTTGGAGTCAACTTGGTTGGCAACTTCTTAGGTGATATGTCACAGTTCATTCATTCATCTTCCAAACCCCCATTAGCCTTTGCAGGGTCGCGGGGGTCACTGGAGCCTATCCCAACCACTCAAGGATGAAGGCAGCGGGGGTTGGGGGGACCCTGGACAAGTCGCCAGTTCATCACATGGTCATCATTCACTCACACATTCATACACAGGCAAGGTGGGTGAAGTATCTTGCCCTAGGACACAACAGTACATGATCAGGAGAGAGCGGGAATCAAACCACCCTTCGGTTACCAGATGACCTGCTCTATCACCTATGGCCGCCCCATATGTCACAGTATTAAATCATTTTCATTTGTAGACACTTTGTCGATCTATGGACTGATGATTGTCTAAAGTCTCTGAGATACTTTGTCAGTGCTTCCAGTCTTCTGTAGATCAACAATTTATGATTACAAGTCTTCACAGATCACGGCATGGCTCACAACAGCAGATGTTTCTTAAGAATAGCAACCTCTCAAATAACTTTGAGCCTTGTTTTAAAAGTCAAAGTCAAACCTCATTTCTTTGATCGGTCTTAAAGTTTACTATCCCCTGACTCAAAGGACCTAATTTTGCACTGATTAGCCCAAGGGTTCAGCTACTTTTGTAGTGTTTAATTGTTGGGTTCAATTTTGTTTGTCTAACCGTGTGACTTACATTGAGATAAGACCACATTTAGGACTAATTCATGCAATAAAAATTAACTTTCAAATGGTTCACATAATTTTTCTTGCCACTGACCATGGAAAGAAAAGAAGGACTTGGACTGTAGATCAGGTTGTAAAGCTGGCAGTAGATGAAGCAAATAAGCAGTAAGATTACCTATCCTATGGAGCAAGAATAGGAATCTGCAAAAGGAAATCAGTTGACGTGAGCCGGCAGCTGAGGACACTCGTCATGAGTTCAGTTCATGACCTCAACTCTCACTTTATGGTGTTTGGACCATTTGTCCAGGTTGATGTGCAGTGTTTTTGGAAACCTGTGGATGTGGTTGACATTTTGACATCTGAGTAAAACAACTTTTCTTTCTTTTTTTCAGTTTGTGTTTTGTGTGCAACACATATCAAGCTATATCAAAGCAGAGGATAAAATCACCGTGGTTACAGAGGTTACTGTTTTAGCACATGCAGTTGGTGCCAGGTTCACGAATATGATCACAAATCTTTAACTTTATACTTGGGGACAACTAGTGTTCACAGTATATGTTCACTACACTGGTCCCCTAGTTTTGTATTCTGACCTTTACCCTCTTCACCTCGGGTACCACCAGATCAGTTTCTGGTGACATGGAGTTAATTTCTCCACTTGTTCTTTCATTTTTCCTGACTTCGTGCTCTTTTATTCTAGTCACCTCTTTCTGTCATGGTTTTCAGTCCTACCGAAATAGTGGAGAGGGTTTCTTCTGTCGTCATCTGTACTTGTGAAAAAAGGTTGGACGTTTCGCTTCTGTCGCAAAAGCT
>JAPTHA010000014.1:1327-16408 GCA_029814585.1 Gymnapogon annona
TATCCTATGTATGTGTATTTAATGGTTCTTACTCTTTCATTAAAGATCACTGACGCCCAGTTGTCTGTTCCCTTCTGCAGCACAAACACAATGTTCCCCGGCACCACAGCCAACTCATCACTAGTTTCAGGAACAAACTCAAACAGCACTGTGTGGGGTTCTCCTTCCAAAGCCCTGCACAAAGATACAATCGCATACTGATCACCCTGTGTGTTTCAGACATCACCCTGTATGTACTAGATTTCAGTCATTAGATTAATCTGGTTTCACTTGACGTTTATGACCTCAAAACCTCCGGTTCTTTGGGACGAGCTGGACCATCTTCCACCTAAGATGCATAAATAAAACACAGAGTGGTTAGAAAGCGTTTTGTAAAATTAGCAAAGACACATTTTACATCACAACTATTCATTTTTCTTGTTCATTCTCACGGCTGTCATAGTACCTGACACAATGATGTAACCTGGTCCTGTTTGTGATATCTACTGTCAGACGTAAATATGTATATAGTCATCAGTTTGAATATTTATTAATATAATTTATTAATATTATATATAATGTATTACAATTTTTATTTATTGTTATTTATTATATAATTTTAGGTAATTTGTCCTTTGCACAAACATCTACTGATATTTCACAACTTTATTGATCCAAAAGTGGGAAATTGTAGCCTTGACTTGTCTCATCTCTTGTCGATTTATCTTAGAGACCATTTGTTACCTGTGGTTGTAATGGAGCAAATCCTGAGAATCCATCCTGAGGGAGAATAGAGGCAACCACCTAATAATAAAACACAATGAACCATCAAACAAATGTGACTTTAGTTTTCTTGGAGTCATACACAAATATGACCTCAGTCATTTGCGATGGTCACTAATGCCAGTGTTACCGTTGCTTTTCCGAGGTAATCTTTCTTCTCCAACTCAGCGACGTAGTGCTTATTGGGTATAAACAGCACATTCATGGGGAACGTCACCAGCTTGAATAGTTTTTGTTTCTAATGGAGGAAATTTGACAACAAAATGAAGAATCATTATAATTCCTATTATATATTCCCATACATATTCCCTTTCTAAACTGGAATTTAATCTAATCTAATCTAATAATTGTACTCAAAAACTTTGCCCCCGATTCCTTTTTTCTTAGATCCGTTTTTCTTGTTTTACTGCTTAAGGTAATTTTCTCTTTGATTTATCTGTTTTTGTCATTTGAAAAGTTGATTTTGTTTGTTGCATTTTATAAACTTTCTTCTGTTTTCATTTTCACTCAGGACTGAAAATCAACATGTAGAGAGTCCTAAATGTAACACTAATCAGAAATAATGAAGAAATTGTCATTACACTAAAAAACACAAACACAAAGAATAAGAGCCGTGTCTTGACACCACATGAGAACTGACCAGTATGGACTGCAGAGCCCTGTCGATGACATTGAGCTTTGCTTCGGTCTTGAAGTCAAGAGCCTTTACAAGGTCTTCCTGAGCTGTTTCCCAGTGACCCAGCTGGGCCTTGACCAGGGCCATGTTGTGGAGAACCTGTGACAGGACACCATGATGCAATATTACAGTCTTAGAATGAATGTACAGCTCCCTGGGAGTTACAAATGTCCAAAAGACCTTCAAATAATCACTAATATCAGCATTGTCCAAGAAAAACAAGCAGGACTACCATTGATTTTCATCACGGAAATTTTGAGAATGCCACTGTAGTTTCACTTAAATGTTGCAGCTCTATATGATAAAGATACTATGTAAAAGATAAACATCTATAAATACTTACCTCACATGCATATAGCTTATATCTAAGACCGAGAGCCTTGTAATCAATCAGCTGGTTTCCTCTAAGTGCTTTAAAGGCGTATTGGAAGTCTCCCAAAGCCTCCTCGTATCTGTCAGCAGAATAATCCATTACTTATTATAACTACATTCATAATAACCCATTAATTCAGATTCATTAAAATAAATACCTATAGGTGATTTATTATACAGTAGTTACAGTTTTTTCATTTACAGTAGTATATAAATGTCCTAGTCCATCATTCGGTCTGTTAGTTTAGTCAAGTTCTAATGACTAATGTACTTGTCAATCTGAGTCTGGAAATATGTGAAGTATGTACAGCAGCAAAAACAAACATTTCAGGCTAAAAATGCCCATAGTGGTGTGTTTACTGTGACCTCTCTGGTCACAGACAACATGAGATTTATTGCATTAATTTTACATTTTATGCCAGGTTTTGTTCAACATGTGTCAGATGTTTTAAATTGTTTATGCTGTTTTTTGTCATGGGTCACACTAAATAGTAACTTTCACCTTTACAACCAATTTTGTGTGTGTGTGTGTGTGTGTGTTTAAGGTTTTGCACATATTTCTTGTATTTGAAGAACGTAGAATGAAAAATAAATATGGATACTATATTTAACCCTGCAAAAACAACAAAAATATTGATGCAGACTTTTGCATAGTACTGTGAAATTTGAGTTTCCATATTTCACTAAAATGATCAATGTCTTACCTTTCTTTTTGGTAAAATGTGATCCCTCTTTGAAAAAACGCAACAGCCAGATGTTCATCTTTGCGTATGCTGGAGTCAAATGCCTGTGACGAAAAAAAAAAAAGATGAAAAGTAACAGAATTTCCTCTTGCGGAAAACAGCACATTCTACTTCTTCTTTCACACTGACTGTTTCAAACAAAAATCCTCAAAGCATATCATCTAGGCGGAATCAGTCACTTTTAGTGTAATAATACAATAAACTAATTGCACTCACTAACTGCAGTTTATGACTTTTAGCGTCTTATGATTCGCATACCTTTTCGGCAGCATCCAAGTCTTTCTTCTGAAGATGGAGGCAACCAATGTTGAAGTAAATTTTGGAGTTCGGCTCCTGAATTGCCAGAAAAACCCTGAGTGCTTCTGCCAAATCCTGTCGATCAGCCCAATTTACAGCCTGATCCCACTGACGCAGAGTCTCCACAAAAGTCATCTCTGCTGGGTGAGGTCACACTGAATTACAGAGCAATATAAGAGAGCTTCTCTGATTTGTACTAGGTCAACCAGGAAGTGAGTCCACACGGTTATTGTTGGTACATTTATGTTGTTGCCACAGCCTGCATTTAAGGAACAGTGATTGCTCTATGTTCTCAGTAGTGAATCATAGGCGTGTGATTTAGGCTCAGTTAAAATTAATACATTTTGATATAACTTTACAATACAACTTTGTCTCTTAATCTTATAGCATCCAAGTTTTTTTATGTAACTTCATTTTAGGGGTAAGAATAGATTATTGAATAGGTTTAAGAACCAAATGCATGTTTGAAGGAGGTGAGATGAGATGAGATGAGATGAGATTAGATATACCTTTCATGGTCCTGAGATTGCACATCAGTTTGTTGTGGTTTACCTCAGATGTATGCATTCACATATTTAAAAAAACAAACTCAAACACAAATGTATTATGGAATATGATTAAGAGGATGATAGATGGTCTCAAGCCGTTAAAGCTGAGACGCCTGCATTTTTGCAGCAGGAGTGGCATAAAGCACCCAACAGCTGTGACAGAGAGCGTGCCAAGATGCACAAGGAGGAAAATCATGACTGGAAATCAGGGTTGTTTGACCAAATACTTGTTCCTGAGCTTGTTAAATTAAAATTATTATTACCTTGTTGTTTAAAATGGCTTTCACATCATTTAAGAGTCTGGAAACGATTTTTCTCATTTTGCTGCCATTTTCAACAAACAAATTATCTAAATATTTGATTTAGTATCTAATAAGAGGTGTTGCCACTTTTCATTTACTTCTAAATAACAAGACTGACTATAGTGGTGTTGTCTTACTATTTTAAGGTTTAAGGTCATTGAGTTAGACATAAACTCTCTGCATTTGCTTTGTCTAAAATGAAATGCATCAAGTATGAAAACTTTAACCCTCACGATTTTAAGTAATAAAATTACAACATCCGGTGCATGACAATAACACAGTAGAGAAAATAGAGAATCCCTGTGATGTCTCGTTAATAAATACACGCACGCGTGACATACTTCTTAATCTGAAACAATTTATTAAGCAAAAATAGAGTTATGTATTTAGCCTGATTGGAAGGACGCCGACTGTGAACTCCAAAGTAAATATTTGCTATTATTTTTTAAGCCAGATTGCGTATTTCCGGTATTAATCTGGCTAAAGCCTCGGCTAGTTAAACAAACATGGCACTTCAACACTATGGGGGCACGGACCTACTGCCGCGTTGGACAATAAAAAGAGAAATATGTGTCGATTAACAAGAAACGTGCCAAGTCTAAATTTGTGCATGAGCGGATTTATTCTGGATTTGGTTAGCGTAGCCTTTTGTGACCGTGTTTCCACATAGGGTACCTAGCTCTCAGTTGGCTAATGTAAGGTAGCTAGCAAAAATGGACCTTGGATCAATGTTGTACAACAATTTAAAAGATGTTACATGGAGCACGACGTCCTTGCCTTTGGATCAACTTGTCAGCGCGTATCGGTTACCTCAAATCGTCAAACTAGACAGTGGTAAGTAACTTTGGGAGACGAAGAAGTTTTCAAGTTAAGCTACATCCTAGCGTGTTGCTAGCAGCTAACTGTTAGGTGAAGTTGCTATGTAGCAGCTTGGTACAACTGAAGAGACTCTCTTTACTTGTGCTGGTTTTGTAAACAGATCTGATTACCATGAACAATGATCTACACAGCTAAGGCTGAAATATAATGGTAGGATCTGTGTTTGTAACCATATGCACTCGTTAAGCAAACCACTGTTAATGTAATTGTTTTATCCCATGTGTATTCAACAACTAAAAGCAACTGTGCCATGCAACACCCAGAATACTTACAAAGTTAATCATATCTTGTAAAGCAGTATTGTTATGTGAGGACTGAACTACCAGTGGAGTTGAGTTTAAAAAGAATATACTAGAATATATTACATTGTAACATACAGTTAAATCAACATAATTTTTTTCTTAATGGGGTTAAAACTGTGTAGGATCATATAAAAAACACCTAAATTGAATTAGACGAAACAGCAACAAAAAATAACTAAAAAAGGAATACATATGCAAGCACAGTCAAATTCAAGCCTAGATAACCCAACATTTAATCAGTGTGTAAAACCACTACTTTATTCATTATGATTACATAATATTGAACCTGCTACGGGTTCATGTTGTTGAGTAATTATGTGTATTAGGGTAAACACTTAACATTTTTCCCATGGTCTACTAATTTATCAGTCTGCTAATCCTCTAATGTAGATCTCTGCTGGTGTATTGTAAATTTTATGCTGATGCTTGCTTTCTAGAACGGTATAGATTAAAGCATTAGGCACAGTCAATAACTGAAATAGACTTGAGTGTTCTGAGTAACCCAGTGCTTTGCCCTGAGTGAATCTCGCTAGTGATTGAAAATGACATTGTTTAGAGCAGGTTCTTCTGACCTATGCCCACATGGATTCCTTTCAGTGATGTCATAACCTAAATCTGATCAATTTGGAAAGAAAACACTTAAAGTTGCCCTTAAAGCTACGCCCTGTGTGATATCGTCTTAATCTTACTGTGCAATAGTTTTTAGCCAGTTTTTCCACATCACAATACAGGACTTTTTCAGGGCCATAATTGTGAGGCTTGTTATTTATGTGAATTTGAGCTATTAAATTTGATCAAACATTTGCACGACGCAACATTCTATAACATTCTACAACATTCTACAACATTCTACAACACTGTATACTTTGTTTTATTTTGGTGTATACAGAATGCAGAAATTAGTCTTTAGGTTGCACATGTGTGGACAGTATGCATGTCTTTCATTGAGACTTGAACTTTGATAAAATGTCCTCAATTTCCCTTAAACCTTTCTATGACCATGTCATTGTATTTTTTGTTAAATTTTAATTGACATGTAGCACTTTGGGCTGCAATTCTTGTATAAAAGGTGCTATACAAATAAAGGTGCTTATTATTAGTATTATCATCATCATACTTTAACTGTGTGGAAAGAGACTGCGTGTTTATTATGCTTATTATTAGAATAATGGATAGTCTCATGTAACTGGTGGCATTCTGGTTTGTATGTGTTTTGACCGGGTTTGTTGCCTTTTTTCCACCTTCAGGTCAGTTGGTTGAAGGGCTCAGAGATAATGACTACCTCTTGATTCACTCCTCCCGTCAGTGGACAACCATTACTGCTCACAGTCTGGAGGAAGGGCACTATGTCATTGGGCCAAAAATAGAGATCCCAGTTCACTATGAAGGTGAGGCGCATCTGTATAGATTTAAGATTCCTTTATTACCATTAAACTGTCAGTGTCTTCAGTTGTCAGTGTGTCGTATGGACAGAGCATACAGAATTAAATTCACGTGTGTTTTAATGTCATTTAACTCTCAAAATGATCGTTGACTTTTGATGTCACTATCTAATGTCTAAATGCAGCACTTAAATTCATAGAAATGATAAAACGTTTGTAACTTTGCACCAATCTTTATTTAATTGAAGGCAGCTGCACCGAATCATACGATCTACTGCCCTTTTTTGTTTCATTAATGGGATTTTTCTACTTCAGGTCAATTTAAGCTGTTGGAGCAGGACAGAGATGTTAAAGAGCCTGTTCAGTACTTTAACAGTGTGGAGGAAGTGGCCAAAGCATTCCCTGAAAGGGTGTACGTCATGGAAGAAATCACTTTCAATGTTAAGGTATTTCTTATCAAGCCTCTTTGGACCATAAATTCAGTTAATTTTCATAATGTAGTCAAGTTATATATGCCTTTTTGTCTTTTGACCTTATCAATACTGTTTTTGTTGTTACATGAAAGGAGTCCCCAAACAATTCATAGTGTATTATTTCATTTACGACACTATGAAAAATATGAATGCTGTGCTGCAGTAGTGTTTACAATCAGTATCATTATCAGCCTGATCGTGGGTCTTCTTTATTTCCCTGCAGCAAATTAACAGGACACGTGCATTGGACTTTGTCTAGTTATTTCCTGTTCCAAAAAAAAGCCATGAATACCATCTCTTAAACTAAACAAACTGGTCCTGGCAGACTGCTGTACACACGCATGTGTCTGCATATGGGATGTGACATAAGGAACTTAGCTTTTGTTTTACATGTAGCTGGTGTCGAGTTGTCCTTCAAGAGTCTAACCTCCTCTGCCTTCAATACGAGAATGAAAAGGTAGAAAAGTTCTCTATAACTGTTTGTAGTGCTAAGGTCTGTAGTCTTTTCACAGATGGCTTCTGGAGAATGCAATGAAGACACAGAAGTTTACAACATTACACTAAGCACTGGTGATGAACTGACATTAATGGGCCAAGCTGAGATCCTCTACGCCAAGACATCGAAGGAAAAGTCCAGATTCAACACTATATTCAAGAAAATTGGAAAGCTTAATTCCATCAGTAAGATTGGGAGAGGTAAGATGCCCTGCTTAATCTGCATGAACCATCGCACCAATGAGAGCATCAGCCTGCCCTTCCAGTGTAAAGGCAGGTTCAGCACGTGCAGTCCCCTGGAGCTCCAGATGCAGGATGGTGAGCACACCATAAGGAACATTGTGGAGAAAACTCGCCTCCCCGTCAACGTCACTGTACCCAGTAGTCCACCCCGAAACCACCATGACCTCCACCTCATCCGTGAAGGTCACCGATACAAACTGGTAAACATTCAAACCAAAACGGTGGTCGTGTGTTGTATTCTGCGAAGCAACAAAATCATCCCCATCCACTTTCCCTTTCACATGGCCATGCCCAAGTTCATTATTCCCGAGGAGCTGCTTCAAGGGGAGTTGTGGCTCGACACTATGGTCCGCCGCTGGTTCACTTTTTGCCAGGAGCAGTTTGACATTGACGACTATTCCCGCGCTGTTCGTGATGTTCGGACCGACTGGAACGACGATGGCAAAAGCCCCAAGAAAAGCAGCGGAAACGGTAATTGCAGCGGAAGCAGTGGAGGCAGCAGTGGCTCCAACGGGTGTCCTAACCACATGCAGATCCCCAGCTCTTTAACCTACGCTCGGGATGAACTCACCCAGTCCTTTCACCGACTGTCTGTGTGTGTGTACGGCAGCAACTTGCACAGCAACAGTGAGGTTAATCTGCAAGGCTGCATGACATTATGCGGAGATTGGACTCTTCTGCCTTCTGACAGCATTCCTTCAGACTCGGGGGAAAGTGAACATTTTTTCTCTGAGCTGTTGGACAGCACAAACCAGCAGCCCACCCTTAACAAGTCAGACGTTCCATATGAGGAGCTGTGGTTGGATCACATGAGAAGTCAAATCCCTAAACCGTCTTTAACGGAGGGAATCCGAAGCATCAACAATGGCTGTAGCACAACAGGGACCCCGTCATACCCGGTCTCTTGTCCTCTTGGTGGAATAACAAGTTGTGATGCCTCCTTAACTCCACCACCAGTCCCACCAAAGTCTGAAGCTGTAAGTATGAACCATTATTCTCCATATGGACAAAAGTATTGGGACACGTTGAAGTCGGATATTTCATTTATATCTCAAGTCCTCATGAACAGGATATCTTACACATGTAGCCATGATGTGTCCCAATATTTTAGTCCATATAGTTTATAAACATCAATATTTCTTCAAAATGTAGTGGTAGATTTTTCTTCCTCGGTGAGATGTGAACAAAGTAGATGGCTAGTTGTGGTACAAATGAGTGTTTACTGTCAGTGTGTAAAATATTTCAGCAATTTAGAGGTAAAACTTTTAAACTCAGACATGGGTAAAAAAAGTCAATAATAATAATAATACCTCAAACTTATATAGCGCTTTTTTGGACACTCAAAGACACTTTACATAACAGACAGACAAGACAAGACAAAAAAAACCAACTAAATAAACCTAAGCGAAAGCCAGTTTGAAAAGATGACTTTTAAGAAGGGATTTGAATGTGGGAAGTGAGTCCGAGTTCCTGATGGGTAGTGGGAGTGAGTTCCAGAATTGGGGGGCGGTGCCAGCAGCGAAGGCTCAGTCCCCCAAAGTCCGATGCTTGATGCGGATGATGGGCGTGAGGAGGTTGGAGTTGGCAGAGCGAAGGTGACGGGTGGGGCGGTGCTGTTGGAGGAGGTCGGAAAGGTACGGAGGGGCCAAGTTATGAAGGGACTTGAAGGTAAGAAGAAGGAGTTTGAACTGTATACGGTAATGAACAGGGAGCAAGTGGAGCTGTTTGAGGATGGGAGTGATGTGTTCCCTAGAGCGGGTGTGAGTCTGGAGGCGGGCAGTTGAGAGAAATTTAGTGTAACCCATTTATGAGGCATTTTGGTAACAAAAAACAATTTTAACAAAAGTAACCAATGCAATCGTCTTTATCACAATAATATCTATATTAGGACAGTTGTCATTATTATAACACCTGAATTCAATGTGTCCAAATATGTAGTCTATACAGTGTACCACTACTTTGTAACACTTCAGGTATAAAACTGGTTTTTCCTTTTTAGGTCAAGGAAGAATGCAGACTTCTGAATGCGCCGCCTATTCCTCCAAGGAGCTTAAAACAGATGCCAACAGTGCCCATCCTGTCGAAGCCACGGCAACAGGAGACCCGGTCTCCCAGTCCGACCCTTTCCTACTATTCTTCTGGTCTCCACAATATGTAAGAATCTGGATTTGATACCCTTCTCACGTTGACTGTTATCATAGTGGATAGTGTATGTCTGCTATGTATATCTATTTATACCTATGTAAGGACACCAGACTTTTTATGAATTATTTTTGTTGGTAAAGTTTGATCCTCATTGTGGCCAAATGTCAGAACTGCAAATAGAATGAACATCTTATGGGAAATAAATTCAAGACCGGTGTCAAAAATTGCTATCAATACGTGAAAATACAGAACACTTTCAAGTTTGTCATAGAGGCAAAGTAAGTCTCACAGTGTAATTGACTAAGTTCTGTCACATTCACCCTCTGCCATGTTTCTGTTACATGTGAATTATGACAAAACAAAATGTAGTTGAGAATAATATGGATGTTTTATTTCCCGTCATCACAATAGTACACTTGGACAGCCTCTGAAATGCATTCACATAATTACAGTACAAAGTATTTTGATATTTATACCAGAGTGTGCCATTTGTGTAGTACATTGAGGCCAGAGTGTGTATATACTGTCATATTATACACCACTACTTGTGGAGTTGAAATCTGAAACTCCATATGATATGGGCCCTGACTTGGTTGCTATTCTAATCTTTTAATCCTCATATGTTTTTCCAGAAGTAGCGGAGGATGTGAGCAAGAGGTGTCGGATCCACAAGACCAAAGCCATGCGTGCTACCCTTGTAACTGGGGAAAATCCAACAGCACTGAATCGAACCCTCCCAGTAGCCTGCCATCAGATGGGATGTCCTCCAGGCTGTCCTGGCCAAATAATTTCAGTAGAGAAGATTCCCACTGTTTGGATGAATTCCTACCCGCCAGCTGCCGGAGTTACTACAGTTACCCCAGAAAGCGGTCCCCGAGCGTTCAGAAAACCTGCACATCCAGCCTGGTGGACTTCGACAGCCGAGAACACGCACACAGCAGTAAGAACTTTGGACTACAGACCACTTCCCTGAATCAGTTCTGCGTCAAGTCCTCCAGTTACAACTCGGAAATGTATAGAGACAAATCTATTGAGGAGTCTAACACTAAGCAGAGCCTGTCTTGCCCCATTTTACCACCGAGAACGCCAAAACCAACCATTATAAAGCAGTGCACAGACACACTGTTGGTATCAGTTGGCCACAGTAAGGAGGACGCCACGAGTGAGCAGGGCGCAAAAGAGATTTATTCCATCTCAAACTCTGACACAGCCAACTGTCCGTCCTTTTCCCCCAATGCGGACTGGCAGCCCCCGTCCAACCTCGCAGGCCTTTCTATCGAGGAAGTGTCAAAATCTCTGCGATTTATCGGCCTGCCAGATGACATTGTTTCTCTCTTTGTGTCAGAGAAGATTGACGGGAATTTACTTCTGCAGCTCACAGAGGAAATTCTGTCGGAGGACTTCAAACTAAGCAAACTTCAAGTAAAGAAACTCATGCAGTTCATGAACGGATGGAGGCCGAAGATTTAACCGTAACACTGACACCAAGTCCAGTTATAAATCAAAGGAAGAAGGGCCTCCAGTATATATAGTACGTATGCTATGCACACCAAGCCACAAAGAGTTTTGTTCCATATATTATTTCCTTGTTGCTACATTGTGGGAAGGACGGTGCACCCCAAGCTGAGGGGAATCATTTGGCACTTTGTTCAGTACTTTCTCAGCAGCCTCCTAGTGTTCATGTCATTACGCAAATGCAAAATGAAGCAGACAAATGAAAGAATATCAACATCCCATGCAACCAAAACAGAGAGATAGAGGACATGGAAATAATAATTCAGAGATATGGTTACGTTCTTAAAGGGGAATAACACAAAGGCAACTTTTTTCAAGGATTTTTAAAAGAGCACAAACCAGAGGAAAGTGTAATGATTCATCAAATAATGGATGTGTTAACTACCAAACAAATTCCCAACTATTTTACAAGCAATCCGTTTCCAGCATCTTACATATGAATATTCTCTGGTTTGTTACGTCCTTTTTGACCGGAGACGGAATATTTTGAAGTTGTGGATCAAACCAGACATTAGATTTTGATTCATTTCTGACCAAAGAAATTGACTAATCAAGAAAATAATCATTAGTTGCATATGTCTCCTGACCTCTTACAAGTCTTTATTAGAGTCAGGCCTTTAGTTTTTAATTCAATTTTATTATTTATGGCCTTTTGTCCAATTGCCAGACATAAGAAACATTTGTGTTCTTTTACAAATCTGTCTATCACTTTCTGTGCCCTTAACATGAACACACACTGAGCCTATGGGATCATACTGATGTACAGCTGATTGGAAAGTCAACTGAATGTTACTGGATCTAAATTTGGAGTTTTTTTAAGGCAAGTACAGTACTGTACAAAAGTCTTAGGCCCCCTTTATCTTTCTCGTTTTTGTAGGGTTTGTACAGTGCCTGAATAAAAGTGTAAAAGATATGTTAAATGTAAAGGGAGATCACACTAGATGAAACCACTTTGGCTTATAGAAGCTGTTTTATTTCCTGAAATATTTGATTGGGCCTGAATTCAATGACTGACAAATGCACACGTGTGATCATTAAAACGTTATTAATGCAACAAACCTCGTGCTGGACCAGGACTTAAGCACAGTACTGTAGGAAAACGAAAAAAGCAAGAGATTTGTTTTCAGCTGTGTCAGTTTGATGCCATATTGAAGTCTCTGCTCTCTGGAGAGGGTCAATTGTTTTACGTTTAAACCTGCTGGTCATCTGACATTGCTTGGTATGAAATTCTGCTTTACGGAACCAAACAGAACATCTCATTGTTGACAGCAGGGATGCACTAATCTGATACCGATATCGGACGTCGACCCACAAAAATATATGTAATTATGACAGTGTTGGTTTACAGAGAAGAGGCTGATCCTGCAATACATTGAAACATAGTATTAATACCAGCAGTTACCCAATTTCCCCCAGGGATAATTAAAGTGTTCTGGTTAATTCAGTACCCAAATGGAATCCATGTCTGTATCGGACCAGACGCTGTCAGATTGGTGCATCCCCGACGAACAGCGAGATGCACGTTGCCAGCTGTCTGCATGCACAATCTTCTTTCTACATTATGCCTTTTTAATGTTTCTTTAACAGTCGAGTTCTGCTGTGTTATTACTCGTGTCTACACTAAAGGTAACTTTATTTCTAGAATTGACAAGAAACTCTTAACAGTGGAGTCCTCACACAAAGACTAACATGGAAATAACAAACCGATGCAATGGAGCTTTTCTGTTTGACATGAAATACAAATGAAGCATCACGCACTTTGGTAGATTTCAGTCTAATTAATTACAGTTAAGGTCAAGTAAATAGCTGTAAAAGAAGGTCTATGTACAGAGTGAATGCACTATATGCTTTTTAGAATTGAAAATGGTACTTGTGTTCTTTTCTCATTTATGTATTGTAAGTGTCCTGTATTGCAAGAAACAAGATTGTCTGCGCCTTAACCCAGAGACCTTAAAATGTATAGACATTTCACTTTGGCTTAACATTTTCATTTTTTGAGTCTGTCATGAGGAAATATTCTTTAATGTGTCAATGAGCCAAGTGAATGAGGTTTGCCTTGTATTCACTCGGTCAAAAAGTGAAAATGATATGCCAAAATGAAAGAAATTGTTTTATATACCAAACTTTTTTTCCTATAACCTTGATTCAGAGTTGATTTATTTATGCAGTTATTTAAGATAATGCAAAATATGCAGAATGCTAACTCTCCGAAGCCGCCTTTTTCCAGCCTAGGTCAGAACCTTTGGCCATTGGCTAATAACCCCTCCCCCATGACCGTTTTTGTAGTAGGGTATTACATATTTTACTTGATATTTTTATTTTTATGTAAGTACAAATTTAATGTAATTTTTTTAAAGACAGTGATTACTAATGTTGAAAATATTTTTTATTGAGAAGAAGCTTATGTTCAAATTTTTTTTTAAATTGTACACGACTCGGGTCTTGCTTTGACTTTATTGATTCATGCAACGAAAAAACAATTGGTTGCGAGACTTTAAATTAGCAGCGTATTCAGGTTATTTTACATATGTCCCGGCAAACTTTGTCAGTGTCCTTATTATTGATGAATGACGTGCTCTTTACGCTGGGTGCAATACGTGTTCAGATCAGTTCTTTAACATCAGGCTCAATTCTATCTTGACGGGCGTCAAACTGATTTGGATTCTGCCCAACATTCAGCCCATTTTGATCTGAAGTGGGCTGGAACAGTAAAATAATGGCCTAATAACCAAGAAATAATGCCACCTCCAATTTTTATATCTCCCAGATTCATCCTGTGAACTGGATTGGAACCTTTAGTGGGCCGGTCTTGGCTCACGGACTGCATATTACACACCCCAGAGCAATCTAAAACGTGCCTTGATATAACTTCTGTTCTGATTTGGCACTATTTAATTAGAATTTGATCTTATTTCATTCAGAACAATGAATAAGATGATAATTAGACGTCTGTTCAGCTTTAAAATGTATGATAGTAGAAGACAACAAAACAAAACGTTTTTGCTGACATCGCAAACGAAATAAACCCAAAACTCCAAATAGACGTACAGTGATGCTCGTCTTTTATCAACCGGCTCATCTTGCACTTTGTGTCCTATGCAATTGCTACAACGCTCCCTAGAGACCGTCTGGATGAACAACTAATGACCGTTTTGGAGCGACTTTAAGAGGCGGTAGAGTATTATGTGTAGTTGAGTGACAACAGTGCATGAGAAACATTTTACTTGAATAACTTTGAGCTACCAAACTGTGAACACACACACACACACACACACTACGACAGCTGACCCAGTCTCGCCGATGTCCACCATCGCCACAGCCTGGACTTAACGGTACTAAAAGGTGTTTAGTTCATACACTGGGTTTGGCAGAATCCAGACCCTTATCAGTCATTTCTGAAACCCTGAGTTATGAACACTTATCCTTTGACCTAACTCTTGTTCCTTATTTTTGATTGTATTATCAATTAAAAATGATTAACTGATGTTAGTGGATGTGTTTTTTTTTGGTTTTTTGCTTTTTATTGTTAAGAGTTCAGTACATAAAGACATGGTGCTACTTTTGTGTCTTCTCCCAAATGAAATGCTCTCAACATTCTTTCTTAGGTGATTTGTCACACTATTAAAATCATATACTCTATACTTTGTGTTTTATCAGTATAAGTCAGTTTTGGTTTTTTTTCTGTATTTATTTCACTTTATTATGTGTTCATTCAAGCTCAGACTAAGTTGAGGGTTATCATATCCAAAACAAAACTGTAGGCAAAGTGATGTTTTCAGCGTAGTATGTCATGAGCTGAGCATGAACCAAGACATCCACTGTCATTGGTCCAATCCATGAGTTTTACTGCTGAATCGATGTGGAAGAAGAACATAGACTTAGACTTCCTTTATTGTCATTACACAGACACACACAATGAATCTGGTAACGAAATGTCATAGAATTGT